>PVKE010018973.1:0-28957 GCA_004027555.1 Craseonycteris thonglongyai | reverse complement strand
ATCACCATATATTTGATTCCCCCTCCCTACTCCCCCCCACCCATCTCTCCCACCCACCTGTCCCCTTATCCTCAGCTGACCACTAAACTATTGACTGTGTCCGCGAGTCTTTGTTTCTTTGTTACTTTCAGTTTTATATTCCACCTGTAAGTGAGGTCATATGTTTCCTGATTCTTTCAGTCTGACTTATTTTGCTTAATAAGATGTTTTCAGGGTCCATCCATGTTGTCACAAATGGCTGTATTTCATCTTTTCTTATTGCTGAGTAATATTCCATTGTGTAAATGTACCACAACTTCTTTATCCAGTCATCTATCAGAGGACACTTTGGTTGATTCCACGACTTGGCCACCGTGAACAGTGCTGCGATGAACATTGGGGTACATACATCTTTGTGGATTAAGGTTTCCAGGTTTTTTGGGTAGATACCCAGGAGAGGGATTGCTGGGTCAGTCTGAGCATTTCTCTTTGCTTCTTTGCCCTCTGGACTGCTCCATAAATAGTAAAGCATGCAAAGCTCAAGATTTATTTCAGACTGGCTCGTGTGTTCCATTTTAAAGGCAAGACAGAAACATTACATTTGTCAGAATTAAAATTGTTAAAGGTAAACCAGTATCAGATACATGAAATTCTCCCTCTTCGGGGTACTATGCCAGATGCCCTATCTGTTTTCTAAAATTCTGTACTATATTCAAAAGGAGTGAGCATCAATATTTCATTCTTCTTAAAGATGCTACTGAGATCTTAGAAAACATTAGTCCTTCCTTTCTTTTATAGCTAATGGGATTTTGTAAAAGAGGCTCTAAGTCACCACTTCCTCCTCTGGCACCAAAACTCGTATTCTAGTCCAAAGAGCTATTAAGAGGCACTGTAAACCATTCTGCTTCAGAAATTGCTTAGTCCTTGAACTAACTAACATGTTTTAGACATCAGGCTTTCTTTACCCCCTTAAGACTTGGTTACTTAATGAAATCTTCCTCATCTAATAGCCAATCTGCATGCATTTATAAATGCATGGGTTTTTAAATCAATTTTAGGATTAAGAGGGTTTTATTGTCTTTATTTGCATAATTTAAAGCTGATTACTCAAGCAAGTTTTGGAGAAATTTTAAGAACAATAACAAGGCAAGAATCTAAGGATAATACATTTTTCAGAACCAAGACTCTAAGGATACTACATTCTTCAGAATCAAGTGGTATAAATGGCCAAATAAAGGTTTCAACTGTGGAGGTATCACCATCTTTCAAACTATGACTGAACTCTGAATATCTTCCAAATACACACACACACACACACACATACACACACACACACACACACACACACATACATACATATGCATTTCTGTTCATTTAAATGTTAGGAAATGTTGCAATATGCAAAGCAATCTCTGCAATATAAGTTTTAAAGCACGATAATAAAATGAGCACCTATGAACCTATCATGCAACTTGAGAAATAGAACGTTAGTGGGGTTGAAATTCCGTGGGTTCCTTCCCAGTCCCACAGCCTATCTCCCTGCCTCCCTGAAACACAGCATTTCTATGCTTTTCTTTATAATCACATTTATTGTTCTATGCAATATATTCAAAATTTGCTTTTTGAACTTTATACCGTATTTTCTGGCGTATAAGACGGCCGGGCATGTAAGACGACCCCCTAATTTTACAGTTAAAACATAGGTTTAGGCCTATATTCGCTGTATAAGACTACCCCTTACTTCCGAGGCTGTAGTCTTATACAGCAAATACAGGCCTAAACCTATGTTTTAACTGTAAAATTAGGGGGTCATCTTATATACCCGGTCGTCTTATACACCGGAAAATACGGTATGTAAATGTATAATAATGCGTGCATTCTTCTCTAACTTGTTTTTCATTCACCATTGTTTCTGAAATTTATGTTGATGTGTCTAGTTTTATTTCTAATCATTTTCACCTCTGTAACAGTGCTCTAATGCATGAGTAAGTCACAATTTATTTATCAGTTCTCTAGGTGATGGGCACTTTCTCCCCTGATTTTGACTACTTTGAATGTTTTTGTACAATGCCTCCCAGCACATATCTAAAAGGGTTTCTTTCAGTATACACCCCAGGAACAGAACTGACTGTTCATAAGGTTATGTAATTATACATATGAGGGGGACCCCCAAAACCCTGGAATTATCTTCTGGAGGGCAGGCCCCTTGGAGTACAGGTACCCCCAGCCCCTGCCGTGAGGGAGCCCATCTGCACCAGTGTACGAGTTGGTATTGTTGTGAGAGGCTGCTTTTGGCTTCTGTGAATCCTTTTTGACTTGGTTTCATTCCACACAGGTGGATGTGGGGCCACATGGGGTGGGAACTGAACCAGGGGCCTCCCACTTGGGAGGCGAGAGACTTCACCACTTTCAATGCGTCTGCCCATTTCTTGATGGGTGATTTACATGAGCAATGTGCAGCATGACAGTGCACCTGCCCACACACCACACTGAGTGTTCAGCAGTTTTTACCAAAAATGGCATGACCCCAGTGCCCCACCCTCCCTATTCATCTGATTTCACCTTGAGTGACTTTATTTTTTTGTTTCCCTGATAAAAGTCCTCAAAGGGATCATTTTCCTGACGTGGAAGAGGTGAAACAAAAAATGGTTGAAACAGTAGGCATCAAAATCAAAGAAAAAAAGATTTTAATAAAAAAAATCATTGAATTAAAAAACTGTTTTTGAATGGTGGAAAAAACATCTCAAGAGGTATATTTCATTGAATGAAGAATATTTTGAAGATGACTGAACTTTAGACATGTAAGAATAAATACACATTTTTTAATAAATAAATCTTTTTTGGGGGTTACCCCTTGTATATACTTATTTAAATATGTTATATATACAAAATAATGTTTATAGTATATAGTTACATATAAATATTAAAATATGTAATTGTTTCATGTATAATTATATATTTCATATCTATATGTTTTATCTGTATATAATATATATTATAAATATGTAATTCTGTCATTTTGAAAGTGGTTGTCATTTTACACTCCCACCAACATCAACATATTCATATAAGTGCTATTGCCTAACTTTTAATTTTTCTCCTATCTTAAGAGCATACACATGTTATCTCAATATGTTTGTTTGTTTTTTAGTATTTATTTTATTGTTTGAGAGAAGGTGAGAGAGATACAGAGAGAAGGGAGGAGGGCCCAGAGCAATCTCCGTAGTTGTCATTGGTTGTGACAGTTTCATTCCACACAGGTGGATGTGGGGCTGTGTGGGGTGGGAACTGAAGTAGGGGTCACCTGTATGGAAGGTGAGAACCTTCATCACCATCCCAGCACTTACCAGTTGCACCACAGTTCAGCATATGGGTTTGGACAGCCAGGGTCAGGATTCAAACCCCAGACCTTGAGATTGCAAGGCAAGCGCTCAACCTGCTGAGCTATTCCAACATCCCTATGTATTCTATGTATTAATCATTTGACAATATGTGAAGCATTTATCTTCTCTATCTCTAATGCTTGTCTTTTTACTGTTGTTGCTGTTTCTTTTTTGATTAAAATTTCTATATTTTAACACAGTCAAATTTGTTAATCATTTTCTTAGAGATTGTGCTTCTGGTAACTTAAATCCTTTCCTACATCAGAACCATATTTTCTTGTCTTGTTTTATGTTTTAAATTTTATTTTTCTCATTTAAGTGTTAAATCCAACTGAATTGGATTTTTTGGTATAGTGTGAAGTAGAGAATCTAGAATTTACTTTTCTTCATAGGAATAACCAATTGTGTAAACATTATTTATTGAATATTCACATTTTCCCATTGATCTGCCAAGCCAACTTTATCATGTATCAAATTTTCATATAGTAATGTGTTTATTTCCATGTTCCTATTCTGTTTCATCAATCTATTCAACTATTTCTGTGTTCAATACACTGCTGTCTAATTACTATAGCGTTATAATGAGTCTTGGTAGCTTACAAGTTAAGGCAACTTTCTCACCACACCTTTTCTTTTTTTCAGAAGTGTTTTGGTTCTTCTTGGGTTCTTTGCTTTCCCCTAATTTTACCATAAATTTGTGAAGTCCCATAAAAACCTTGTTGGCATATTGAATTCAATTGCATTAAAGCTGTAGATAAATTGGAAGATATTAATATCTTTATAATATTGAGTTTTCTTATCCATGAACTTCATATTAATCTATTTAAATATTCTTAACTTTTTGAGGAATCTCCATACAGCCTTCCATAGTGGTTGTACCAATTTACATTCCCACCAGCAGTGTATGAGGGTTCCTTTTTCTCCACAGCCTCTCCAGCACTTGTTACCTTTGTCTCTTTGATTATAGCCATTCAGGTGTAAGATGGTATCTCATTGTGGTTTTTATTTGCATCTCCCTAATTGCTAGTGAAGTGGAGCAGTTTTTCATATATCTGTTGGCCATATGTATATCTTCATGAGAGAAGTGTCTGTTAAGGTCATCTGCCCATTTTTTAATTGGATTGCTTGTTTTTTTCTTGTTGATTTGTGCAAGTTTTTTATATATTTTTGATATTAGCCCCTTATCAGAGGCATTGTTTGCAAATATTTTTTCCCATTCAGTTGGTTGCCTCTTTGCTTGGTTGATAGTTTCCTTTGCTGCACAGAAGCTTTTGGTTTGATATTATCCTATTCATTTATTTTTGCCTTTACTTCCCTTATCTTTGAGGTCAAGTTCATAAAGTCCTCTCTGAACCCAAGGTCTATAAATTTAATACCAATATTTTCCTCTATGCAGTTTATTGTTTCAGGTTTTAAATAGAGGCCTTTGATCCATTTTGAGTTAATGTTGGTATATGGTGACAGTTCTGACTCCCAGATTCATTCTTTTGCATGTGGTTTTCCAATTTCCCCAGCACCATTTACTGATGAGGCTTTCTTTTCTCCATTTTATAGGTTTTGATCCTTTGGCAAACATTATCTGTTCATATATATATATACACATATATATTTATACACATATATACATATATATATATACATACACATATATATATATATATACACGTGTGTGTGTGGGGGGGGTTCATTTCTGGGTTTTCAATTCTGTTATATTGGTTTGTGTGTCTGTTTTCTGCCAATACCAAACTGTTTTGATTATTGACACTTTTTAGTATAGATTGAAGTCAGGGAATGTGATGTTTCCAGCCTTCTTCTTTGTTCATAGGATTGCTTTGGCGATTTGGGATCTTTTGTGGTTCCATACAAATCTGATGACTTTTTATCTATTTCTCAAAAGTCTATGGGATTTTGACGGGAATTGCATTAACTCTGTATATTGCTTTGAGTAATATGGCCACTTTAATTATGTTGAGTCTTCCAATTCATGAACATGAAATATCTTTCCATTTGTGTGTGTTTTTCAATTTCTTTTAATAATGCCTTATAGTTTTCTGTGTATAAGTTCTTCATGTTCTTTGTTAAGTTTATTTCTAGATATTGTATTCTTTTTGTTGTGGTCACAAAAGGTATTGTTTTTCCTCAGTTCTTTTTCTGAAATTTTGTTATTCATACATAAAAATGTAATGGAATTTTGTACATTGATTTTATGTCGTGTAACTTTACTGTATTTGTCTATTCTTTCTAATAGTTTTCTGGTGGCTCTTTGGGATTTTCTATATGAAGAATCGTGTCATCTGCAAAAAGTGACAGTTTAAACTTCTCAACTCCCAATTTGGATGCCTTTTTTTTTTTCTTGCCTGATTGCTCTGGCTAGAACTTCTACCGTGTTTCCCTGAAAATAAGATATCCCCCCAAAAATAAGACCTACTTACAGTTTTGCCTCTCGCTGAAATACGTATAAGGCATCCCCCCGAAAATAAGACCTAGCGCATCTTTGGGAGCAAAAATTAATTTAAGACACTGTCTTATTTTCAGGGAAACAGGGTAAGACACTGTCTTATTTTCAGGGAAACAGGGTATAAGACAGTATCTTATTTTTGGGGAAACAGGGTAGTACTATGTGGAATAGCAGTGGTGACAAGAGACATCCCTGTCATGTTCCTGATTTTACACTTGATCTTAGCCAAAAGGCAAAGAAGCAGTATTCCTGATTTTAGAAGAAAATTTTTCAGTTTTTCCCCATACAGTATAAGATTCACTGAGGGTTTGTTGTTTATGGCCTTTATTATATTGAAGTATTTTCCTCCTATAACCATTTTATTGTGTTTTAATAATAAATCAATGTTGTATCTTGTCAAATGTCTTTTCTGCATTAATTGATACAATTATATGTTTTTCTGTCTTTTCTTGTTTGTTAGCTGAATCACATTGATCAGTTTTCATATAATGAATACATCTGTAACCAGTCATCTATCAAAAGACGCTTTTGGGGAAAAGCCGGGACGGCTCAGCGGGTTGAGCACTCGCTTTGAGGCCACGAGGACCGAGGATCGAATCCCGGCTCCGGCCCAGGCAGGACCCACATGCTGAGCTGGGGAGTTCCCACAGTTCGGTTCTCTAGCTGTCTCTGTCTCTGTCTCTCTCTCTATCTGTCAAAAGTAAAATAGAAATAAATATGCACTGAAGATAAAATAATTACTCTCTATAAATACAAAAAAGATATAAAAAAAAAAAAAAAGACGCTTTCGTTGTTTCCATATCGTAGCCGCTATGAACAGTGCTGCAATGAACATTGGGGTACATATATTTTTGCAGATAAAAGTTTTCAGGGTTTTGGGGTAAATGCCAGAAAAGAGGTTTTTGGGTCATATGGTAACCCTATTCTTAATTTTTTTTAAGGCTTATTTTATTGTTTTTGACAGAGACAGAAAGAAGGAGGGCCCAGAGCAGTCTCCATAGTTGTATGTCATCAGTTTTTGACATGGTTTTTTTTCACACAGGTGGAGGGTGGCTGTGCAGGGCAGGAACTGGGCTGGGGGCCTCCCTCATGGGAAGCATCCCCCAGTTCAGCATATGGGTCCACACGGACTGGGGCTGGGATTCAATCCTCAGTCCCCAGGGCTACAAAGCGAGCCCTTAACACGCTGAGTCATCCCAGAGTCACCTATTCTTAATTTTTTAAAGAAACTTCCATACTGTTTTCCATAGTGGTTGTACTAATTTACATTTCTATCAGCAGTGTATAAGGTTCTTTTTCTCGATAGTCCCTCCAGCACTTGTTATTATTTGTCTTATTGTTAACCATTCTAGCAGGTGTGAGGTGGTATCTCATTATGGGTTTTGATTTACATTTTCCTAATAACTAGTGAATGAAGTGCATTATTTCATTTATCTGTTGGCCATTTCTATATCTTCTTAGGAGAAGTGTCTGTTAGGTCCTCTGCCCATTTTTAAACTGGACTGTGTGGGTTTTCTTGTTGCTGTTATTGAATTGTATGAGTTCTTTATATATTTTAGATATTAGTCCCTTATCAGAGGCATTGTTTGCAAATATTTTCTCCCACTCAGTTGGTTGCCTCTTTATTTTATTGATGGCCTCTATTGCTGTGCAGAAGCTTTTTAGTTTGATATAGTCCCATTCATTTATTTTTGCTTTTACTTCCCTTGCCTTTGAGGTCAAATTCATAAAATTCTTCCTAAAGCCAAGGTCCATAAGTTTAGTATAGATGCTTTCTTCTATGCAATTCATTGTTTCAAGTCTTATGTGGAGGTCTTTGATCCTTTTTGAGTTAATTTTGGCATACGGCATCAGATCACCGTCCAGATTCATTGTTTTTGCATATGGCTTTTCAATTTTCCCAGCACTACTTTCTGAAGAGGCTTTCTTTTCTCTATTGTATGTTTTTTGCTTCTTTGTCAAAAATTATCTGTCCATATTTATGTGGGTTTATTTCTGGGTTTCCAATCTATTCCATCTATTTGTGTGTCCATTTTTCTGCCAACACCATGCTGTTTTGATTATTGTCACTTTGTAGTAAAACTTAAATTTGGGGAGTATGATGTCTCCAGCCTTGTTCCTTTTTTTTCTTTTTTCTCTGTCTTTTTTTTTTTTTTTTTAGGATTGCTTTGGCAATTCAGGGTCTTTTGTGATTCCCTACAAATCTGATGATTTTTAAAAATCTATTCTTTGAAAGAATATCTTTGGGATTTTTTGTGGGAATTTTATTAAATCTGTATATTGCTTTGAATTATATGGCCATTTTCACTATGTTGATTCTTCCAATCCATGAAAATGAAATATCTTTTTGGTTCTTTTTTGTGTCTTCTTTGATTTCTTTTAGTAGTGTCTTATAGTTTTGAGTGTATCAGTCCTTCATGTCCTTGTTAAGCTTATTCCTAGGTATTTTATTCTTTTTGTTGTGATTGCAAAGGCATTGTTTTTTTCATTTCTTTTTCTAAGGTTTCATTGTTAGTATACAGAAATACAATGGACTTTTGTACATTGACTTAGTATCCTGAAAGCTTACTGTATTTATTTATTATTTCTAAAAGTTTTCTGCTGGAATCTTTAGGGTTTTCTGTATAAAGGATCATGTCATCTGCAAAACATCCCAGTTTAACTTCTTCATTCCCAATTTGGATGCTTTTATCTCTTTCTGTTGTCTGATGGCTCTGGCTAGAACTTCCAGCACTATGTTAAATAGCAGTGGTGACAGGGGACATCCCTGTCTTTTCCTCATTTTAGGAGAAAAGGTTTTAGTTTTTCACCATTCATTATAATGAGGGTTTGTCATATATGGCCTTTATTATTTTGAGGTACTTTCCTTCTATACACATTTTCTTAAATATTTTGATTATAAATAGATGTATCTTGTCGAATGCTTTTTCTGCATCAGTTGATATAACCATATGGTTTTTATCTTTTATTTTATTTATGCAGTATATCACATCGATTGATTTGCTTATGTTGAACCATCCTTGTGCCCCTGGGATGACTCTCACTTGATCATGATGTATTGGGTAGGCCAAAAAGTAATTGTGTTTTATGCCAATAGATAGATGTACATGTCTTAAAGTGTAACTAACTTCATTCTAACCTGTGAGTTCAGTATGTTACTTGACAGCTGATAGTTTAAGCTTATTTTAGAAAAAGAAAGTGTGCAATTTTCTTAACAATTGTTTGCTTGGCATCGATTTCAAAATGGAAAATAAAAAGAAACGTTTTCATCATAATAGGTTTTTTTGTTTCTAAAAGGGAAAATGAAAAACTCTGTGCAAGCCCATAAAAATTTAAATGATGTGTCTGGTGAAGATATTTTAAAACTACAGCAATGTCAGAATTGGTTTTCCAAATTCTGTTCTGGAGATTTTGATGTTAATGATACACAGCACTCAGGAGGGCCAATTGAAATTGATGATGAGAAAATAAAGGCATTGATTCAATCCAATCAGCACTTAACTACACGAGAGATTGTGGAGAATCTTAAGGTGATATAACATTGAAAACCATTTAAAACACTGTAATATGTTCATAAACTTGATATTTGTGTCCCACATGAACTCATGAAATTCATCTCACTAAGCGCATTAACATCTGCGAATCACTTTTCATTTTAAATGTGGTTCTCTTTCATTTTTTAAAGATTTATTTTATTGTTTGAGAGAAGGTGTGAGAGTATGAGAGAAGGAGAGAGAGAGATAAAAAAGTTGGGAGGGCCCAGAGCAGTCTCCACAGCTGCACATCACCAGCTGTGACAGTTTCATTCTACACAGGTGGACGTGGGGCTACATTGGTGGCAGCTGAACTGGGGCCTCCTGCATGGGAGGCAAGAACCTTTGCCACCATCCTAGTAGGTACCAGCCACACAGCAGTTCAGCACATGGGCTTGCATGGGCTGGGCCGGGATTGAGCCCTGGACCTCCCACTTGCAAGGCAAGCCCTGAACCTGTTGAGCTATCCCGGCATCCCACAATTCACCCTTGAAACATGAAGAAATCAATCTATGTCTGAAATTAATGATGAGTGATGAAAAATGATTATTTACAGCACTGACTGAAAAAGATTGTGAAGCAAATGTGATGAACCTGTTCAAAGCACTTCAAAAGTAGATATTCATCAAAGAATGTTTAGGCTGTAAATTTGGTGGGATTTCAAGGTATTGTGTAATTTGAGCTGCTTCCCAGGAACCAAACAATTAATTTGGATGTGTACTGTTGTCATTTGGATAAATTAGATGATGTCATCAAACAGAAGCATCCAGAATTGGTAAATCGCAAAGGTGTTGTCTTCTTCCACAGGAATACTAGACCACATATAAGTTTGGTCACTTGTCAAAAGTTGTTGGATCTTGGATGGGATTTATTACTATACTCACCATATTCACCAGACATTGCACCATCAGACTACCATTTGTTTTATTCTTTGAAAAATGCCTTGAATGCTAAAACCTTTACCATTGATGAAGATACCAAATTGTTTTTGGTATAGTTTTTTTGCCAAAAAAAGAAAAAGTTTTTGAGCATGAAATCAGGAAGTTGCCTGAAAGATGATAAAAAAAAACATTTGTGTGTGTGTGTGTATGTGTGTGTGTGTGTGGAATTATAAAGTTGCCTGAAAGATAGCAAACGATAATTGAACACTACTTTTATTAAGTAAAGTTTTAGTTTACCATTAAAATTCACAGGATGCCAGGATAGCTCAACAGGTTACTCGCTTGCCTTGTAAGCATAAGGTCTGGAGATCGAATCCTGACCTTGGCCCATGCAGACCCATGAGCTTAACTGTGGCATAGCTGATAAATTCATGGAAAGCAGCAAAGGTTCTTGCTCCCATGCCAGAGGCCCCCAGTTCCCATGTGCCATCACATCCACCTGTTTGGAATAAAATTATGTCACAATTAATGATGTACAACCATGAAGACTATTCTGGGCCCTCCCCCCTTCTCTCTCTCTCTCTCTCTCTCTCTCTCTCTCTCTCTGTCACTCAGAGTCTCTCAAAACAATAAAATAAATCTTTTTAAAAATTTACCTTTAATTTACTCACAAAAAAACCACAACTACTTTTTGGCCAACCCAGAATAATCTTTTTAATGCATTGTTGTATTCTATTTGCTAGTATTTTTTTTTTAGGATTTTTGCATCGGTGTTCATCAGAGATATTGGCCTGTAGTTCTCTTTTTTTGTGATGTCCTTACCAGGCTTTGGTATTAAAGTACTGTTGGCCTCATAAAATGAGTTGGAAAGTATTGCCTCTTCTTCAATTTTTTGGAAGAGTTTGAGGAGGAAAGGTGTTAATTCCTCTAAATGTTTGGTAAAATTTGCTTGTGAAGAAACCATTTGGTCCTGGACTTTTGCTTTTGGGGAGATTTTGGATGATTGCTTCAATTTTCTTACTGTTGATTGATCTATTTAGATTATCCAGTTCTTGGTTCAGTTAAAGTAGACTATATGTTTCTAGAAATTTGTCTATTTCTTCTAGGTTATTGAATTTGGTGACACATAGCACTTCATAGTATTTTAGTATGATCCTTTGTATTTCTGCGGTATTGTAATAATTTTTCCTATTTTATTTCTTATTTTGGTTACTTGTTTCTTTTTACGTAGATGAGACTAGCTAGAATTTGTCAATTTTGTTTTTGTTTTGTTTTGAAGAACCAGCTCTTTGTTGCATTAATTTTTTCTATCTTTAGTTTTTTATTTCATTTAGTTCTGCTCTAATTTTTATAATTTCCTTCCTTTTGCTTATTTTGGGTTATTTTTTGCTGTTTACTTTTTAGTTTTTTAAGATGTGATGTTTGGTTATTTACTTGTGATTTTTTTTGTTTGTTCATTTATTGAGATAGGCCATGCTTTGGCTGCATCCCCAAAGTTTTGATATAATATGTTTTCATTCTCATTTGTTTCTATGTATGTTTTTGTGGGGTTTTTTTATCTCTTTTCTTACGTTTCTTAGACCTGGGAATTTTTAATAGCACGCATATTTGGTTTTTGCTTTTGTGTGTGTGTGTGTGTGCAGTTGAGCTCCAGTTTCAAAGTTGTGTGGTTAGAGAATACCTGGTATAATTTCAAGTTTCTTGAGGCTAGTTTTCTGTTCCAGTATATGGTCTATACTTGAGAATGTTCCATATGTACTAGAAAAAAATGTATAGTCTTGTTTTGTAGGATAAAGTGTCCTGTAAATGTCAAATATGTCCAATTGCTATAATGTATCATTTAAAGCTGATATTTTCTTATTTATTTTCTGTTTGGATGATCTGACCATTGCTGTCAAGGGGGATGCTTAAGTCCCCTACTATAATTGTGTTTTTGTCAGTTTCTCCTTTTAGATCTGTTAGTATTTGCTTTGTAAATTTTAGTGCTTCCTGATTCGGGGCATGTATGTTAATAAATGTCATTTCTTCTTGTTGCATTGCCCCTTTATCATTATAAAGTGTCCATCTTTGTCTCCTATTACCTTTTTTTTAGAAACAAAGATTTATTTTATTGTTTGAGAGAAGGTGAGAGAGAGCGAGAGAGAGAGAGAGAGAGAGAGAGAGAGAAGGGAGAGGACTCAGAGCAGTCTCCATAGTTGTACATTATTAGTTTTGACATAGTTTCATTCCACACAGGTGGATGTGGGGCTGCGAATGGTAGAAACTGAACTGGGGCCTCCAACATGGGAGGTGAGAACCTTTGCCATGGAGGTTTGCAAGGGCTGGGGCCGAGATTCAATCCACCAACCTCGTGGTTGCAAGGCAAGTGCTCAACCTGCTTAGCTATCCCAGCATTCCCTCCTATTACCTTTTTTATCCTGAAGTCTATCTCAGCAGGTATAGGTATGGCTATACCTGCCTTTCTCTGGATACCATTTTCTTGGAGTATTGTTTTCCATTCTTTCTCTTTGAGCCTGTATTTATCCTTGTGGCTGAGGTGTGTCTCTTGGAGGCACGATAGGGTTGGGGTTTTTTGTTTGTTTGTATGTTTTGTTTTTAAGATTTATTTTATTGTTTTTGAGAGAGAGAGAGAAACAGAGACAGAGAGAGACAAAGAGAAAGGGAGGGCCCAGAGCAGTCTCCATAGTTGTATGTCATCAGTTTTTCACATACTTTTTTCCATACAGGTGGGCGGGGGCTGCGCAGGGCAGGAACTGGACTGGGCACCTCCCACATGGGAGGCATGCCTCCTCCAGTCAGTGACTGAAGTGGGGGGTGAGAACCGAACTGGGGGCCTCCCACGTGGGAAGCACATCCCAATTCAGCATATGAATCTGCATGGGCTGGGGTCGGGGCCGGGATTCAATCCTCAGTCCCTGGGGGCTGCAAAGCTAGCATTTAATTTGCGGAGTCATCCTGGCTTACCCAGGGTTTTGTTTTTTAATCCAGTTCAGTCCATTTATATTTAGAGTGAGTTTAGAGTGAGGATTTCCTATAATCATTTTATCTTTTTTTTTTTTTTTTTTTTGGTAGTTCAGGGTCTCAATTGCTTCTTTGTCTTTCTCTTTCTGTTAGTTATTTTTGTTTGATGGTATTTTATGATTGCTTCTTCTGCTTCCTTTTAATGTTATGTGTCTCCATTCTGGATTTTTTTTTTTTTAGTGGTTACCATTAAATTAGTGTAAAATAAAGTTTCATATAAACAGCATTTCTTTTTCTGAAACATGCTTCTTATCATCATTTCCCTTTGGAAATTCATACCTTTTACTTTCTTCCCATTTATATTTTTGTTGTCTCACATTATTTCTATTTATTTTGACATTTTTGTTCCAGGTTGTATAGCCTCCTTCAGTATTTGTTGCAGTACAGGCCTTTTGCTAGAAAATTTCTTCAGCTCCTGTATATCTGAACATGTTTTTATTCCTCCTTCACGTCTAAAGGATAACTTTGCTGGATAAATTAAAGTTATCTTTACTGGTATTTTCTCTCTTTCAATAGTTTGAATATTTGATTACACTTCCGCCTGGTTTGTAGAGGTTCTGCTGAGAAGTCTCAAGATAATCTGATGGGCATTCCTTTGTAGGTTAACAGTCTTCTTTTCCCTGGCTGCCTTGAGAATTCTTTGTTATTAATTTTTGACAGCTTTAATATAATGTGCCTTGGGGAAGGACTATTATGGTTGAGGTGTCCTTTTGCTTCATGAATTTGAGGGCCCAGTTCTTTTCATAGGTTTGGGAAGTTTTCATCTATTATTTGTTTGACTTAGATTTATTTGTGCTCTTCTCACTCTCCTGTCCTTCTGATAAATCTGTTATACTTACCTTTTTCTGATGAATTCAGATAGTTCTTTTTTTTTTTTTAAGATTTATTTTTATTGTTTTTGACAAAGAGAGAGAGAGAGAGAGAGAGAGAGAGAGAGACAGAGAGAAGGGGAAGGGCCCAGAACAGTCTCCATAGTTGTGCATCATTGGTTTTTCCACATAGTTTTATTCCACAGGTGGGCGTGGAGCTGCACAGGGCAGGAACTGGGCCGGGATCTCACCCTGGAGAGAACTGAACAGGGGGCAATCCCCAGTTCAGCATATGGGTTCACATGGGCCAGGGCCGGGATTCAATCCTTGGTCCCCAGGGCTGCAAAGTGAGCGCTTAACCCACTGAGCCATCCCAGCTTCCCCAGATTGTTCTTATAGGGTTCTTTCATTTCTTTTAATTTTCATGTCTGTCTCTTCTGTGTCATTTCCATATTTATATCTTCAATATCAGTAATTCTTTCCTCCATCTGGTCGGCTCTGCTTCCTATGCTAGTTATTTCATTTTTCATCTTTTTTATTGTGTTCTTCACCTCCAGAACTTCTATTTGGTTGTTCTTTAAAGTTTCAATCTCTTTATTAACATATACCATTTGTTCATGAATTTACTTTTCGAGTTCACTAAACTTACTCTCTGTGTTTTCTTGGGCCACACTGAGTTTTTTTTCAGAATTGCAATCTTAAATTCTGTCATTAAATCACATATTTTCATGTCTTAAAGTTCCTTTTCTGAAGATTTTACATTTTCTTTCTGAGACCATGTGTTGCCTTGGATATGCATAGCCATTGGTGCATTTCTCTTTCTGGGCATCTATTTGCAAATGTGGATCCTGTCACCAGTAAATATGAAGAGGCCTTTCTTTAGTTTCCTAGTAGGTGTTCTTGGAGTGTTTTATTTTCTTTCTTGTGCTGCAGCACTTTAATTTCTCTTAATTTTTCAGTCTTTTCACAATGGGAGATTTCCTGGGAAGTGACTTCTTTTTATCTCAGTTGCCTTTGTCTCAGTGCACCTCCCCTTTGGGAGGGTGGTGGGCGATGGAGTTCTGCACCTCTGAAATCCCAGTGTAGGTAGAAGCTGCCTCACCTGTATGTCTGTTTCCTAGAACTCCCCTCCCTGCCCCCACACCACTGGTTTCAGCTGGGAAGGGTGGGAGTGATTTGTTGGGTGATGTATAGGTTTGTTTGTGGTGCCAGAGAATGGTGGTTTACAGACTGCAGCTGCTTAGCCCCTACCACTCCTTCCCTGTAAGTGCTGGGCAGAGGTGGGGAAGGTGAGTTCAGGAAGGTGGTCAGGCTATGTGTCTATGATTTCTGACTGGCAGTGAGTATAGTGCCCACTACGTCCTCTGAATGCCCTGAGGTTGCCACCCTGGGTGCTGGGCTCAGCAGCAATACAAGCCTATCCTTGAGTCAGGCATGTACATGCCAGGGGAGGTATGAGCATTGCCCTGCATCCTCCATTTTTTTTCCTTGCCTGGGTTTGAGTTTTGCCTCAAATTATGGTGCTGAGCACTAGGCCTGTGTTCCACACTTGTCAGCAGTTCAGTTTCTAACTCTCCCAAGGTCACACTATGCTCTGCTTCCATTCTACGCCACTCCCCCCCTTAGTTGAGTTTGGGGGTGCATCCGTCCACCCAGTCTCCATGTTTCCCCCTTCTCTCCTCCCCACATTTCCCTGACCTTTAGGTGTTTTCTTGAGATGACTGGGTTTCTCAGCTGAGGTTATGTTTTGCTTAGGGATTCCTTTGTTGGATTATACTTGTTCAATTTGTTGCAATTTCCAGGGTAGGTTTCAAGAATCCCCTTACACACCACCACCTGGATGAATTTTTTTTATTTATTGTTTACAACAGAAACAGAGACTGAGACAGACAGAAAGAGAAGGGCCCAGAGCGGTCTCCTTAGTTGCACATCATGTTTTTGACATAATTTTGCCCCACACAGGTAGGTGGGGGCCGTGTGCAGGTGAGCAACTGGGCCTGTGTCCTCCCACATGGAAGGCACGCCCCCTCAAACCAGTGGCCGGACTGGGGAGGGGTGTGAGAACCGAACTGGGGGCCTTCTGCATGGGAAGCACATCCCAGTTCAGCAAATGGGTCCACACAGGCTAGGCCAGGACTCGATCCTCGGTCCTTGGGGCTGCAAAGTGAGCGCTTAACACGCTAAGCCATCCCAGCTTCTCTTCCCCCACTGTTGAATTTTTATAAAAGTTCCTTTTTGTCTGCATCCTTTGAGGTGATTCCCACCCCCCCCCAAATTGTTAAGCCACTCTTATATTCCTGAAATAAATTCAACTTGATTATACTTTCCTTTCCTATTCACTGCTGAATTTACTTTGCTATTTTGTTTTAGAATTTTCAAATGTGTCTTCATGATTGAGAGACTTAACTTTGTTATTTTAGTCTCCTAAAATTGAGTTGGAGTTTGTTCTCTTTTTCTATGATTTGGAATAATTTGTATAAATAAAATTTGACTTGCTTTCTGAATGTTTAGAACTCTCATGAAAAATTATCTAATCCCAGCCCCTGTGGACCCATATGCTGAACTGGGGTGTGCCCCCAGTTCAGTTACGGTATTGCCGGGGCCTATGTGGGAGGCTCCCGGCCCAGTTCCTGCCCTGCGCAGCCCTGTGCCCACCAGTGGATTGAAACTACATGGAAAACTAATGCTGTCAACTACGGAGACTGCTCTGGGGCCTCCCCCTCTGTCTCTATCAAAAAACAATAAAAATAAATCTTAAAAAAAAAATCTTTAATCTTAGCCTTTGTAGTAATTTTTCTTTTTATTACTGAGGTATTTTTTTCTCCACTTAAAACAAACAACAAGAAAACCTTGACAGAGATTCGAGTTTATTAGACATTTAAAGAACCAGCATTTGACTTTGTGGATCCTCTCTATTGTATTGCTTTTATTAATTTCATTAACTTCAACTTTGTTAGTTTTTATCTCCTTACTCTCATTCATTTTCTAATACCTTGATGTCGTAAGCTAACCTCATTACATATCAGCCTTTCCCTTTTAATGTTATTTTCCTCTAATTATTTTAGCTGCATCCTGTTTTATTCAGTGTACAGTTTTGAAAGACTTTTTAACCCATGAATAAAAAATTTATTTTGTGAACACATGGGGTCTTTCTAGTTAGCTTTCAATTAGCCTCTAACTTCATTGCAGTATAATCAAGAAACATATTCTACATTCTGCTGAATTTTGTGCAGATTTGTGCATTTTGACCAATTTTGTTTTTAATTTTTATAAATGAGTATGCTTGAAAAAAATGTGAAGCTATGTAGATGCAATGATCTAAAAATGTCTATTAGGTCAAATTCTTAAGTACATCAAAGATTCTGATGTTTGCTTAACTCAGAAATTATGTTAAAATACCTTACCATAATGGTAGATTTCTTATTTTTTTTGTATTTGTCAATTTTTGCCTTGTATATTTTGGGTCCATGTTATTTGGTGCATACCAGTGTAGAATTGTTATACTTGTAAATCCGTTATTTTTTGTTAATCTCTAATAATGCTTTTTAGATTTTTTTTCTCCTGATGTATTTTATTTGATATACTTTTTCCCTTTTAACTTTTTGGTATTTTTAGTTCTGCTCTGGAAAATAGGAAAATCACTTGACATTTTTAAAAAAATCTATCTTGACATAACCTTTTGCCATGTATTATAATCAATTCCATTAGACATTATTTAGAATTAAATTATATATATACAATGTTCTTCATTATTTCTTCTTGTATTTGAGACCTTAAATTTGGGATCATTTCTCTTTAGCCTGAAGTACATCTTTAGGAGTTTCTCAATGTCTACTGGTAGCCAGCTACTTTTATCTAATAAATGTATTTAGCCCTCATTTTTGAAAGATATGTATTCTGTCCTCCTCTGCCAATAGTATGGCATATAAAAAATAACTAAAATGAAGGCTAGAAAGAACAGAAAGAACACACAAAAATGTATTGGAAATAAATCCAAATATATGAGTTACTACAAGTCTAAATGTACTCAAAACGCAAATTAAAATAGAAAATGTTGTGTTCCAGTATACCTGAAAAACAATGTATTCTGCTGTTGTTGGGCAGTTTCGTTTTTTATTTAATACATGACCAAGGATTGTTACCTGTGAATTGACATATTTCATAAATTGTAAAAAATTCTCATCCATTAATCCAAATAGCCCCTTACCCAGTATTTTTCCTTCTGAAAATGTGATTCTACAAATGTTACTTTTTCAATTAATTTTTACATTTCCTCTTTCCTCTTTGCTTCTCTGCTGCATGTGGATTTCTTTAGATCTCTGTATTTTCCAATGTCTAATCTTTTAAACTCTTTCACTAAATTTTTTCTTCAGATCTGTTTGGACACTTCTAGTCTCCTGCTCTGTTTTATTCTAAGTTACACATATTTTATATTCTGATTATGATAGGCCCATTATTTAAAGGCTTTACAAGTCTCAATCTGTTGTCTATTGTTTCTGCTGATGTGCACTCTGGTGCTTTGCTTCCTTACGTTTTGTAACTTGAAGCCTGGGTTTACAGTAGGGTTTTGCTTGCTTGTGTGAAAGACTACTAGCCTGGGGCCACTGTAAACTAAATCCATGTTAAGGTTTTGTAAATAGAGTTCTCAAAACTTTGTGTGAATTTGAATCACAATGTGTAGCACCATAATAGAAAACAGTCCTAACTTTGGCAATTAGGATTGGCTGACCAGATGTACCATTTGAAAAAGGACAGTATCATTCTTTTCTGTCCAATTTAAAACAGCATGTCCAGTCAGCCTACATTAAGACCTAGAGTACAAGAAATTAGAATAAGTAAGCCCTTTACTTCAACAAGGTTACTTCTCAAAAGTGATACAGCCTTAGGCAAGGGTAGTTCATTTAGTGTATTTACATAAAAATATAAATATGTATACAGAGAAAAAACATGTGTGTATATATATTCTATGTATATAAATCTGTTTATAAATCATCTCAACTGTTATAGCCCTGCAATGTTATCAAATATATGGCTGATAACTGTATTTCAAAGTGTGGTCACTGAAGGAAAAGAAAAAGGTTAGATTAAGTTATCTGAAACTTATTATTAATTCTAAGATTTTTTAAAAAAACAACTGGTAGAATCTATGAACACTAATAAATTTTGTTCACGCAAGAATATTTTTTAGGGCATGTTGTGATAACTCTACAGGTTGAGAGCCTGCCTTGCAATCACAAGGTCTAGGGATCGAATGCTGGCCCCAGCCTGTGCAAACCCATATGCTGAACTGTGGTACAACTGGTAACTGCCAGATGGTGGTGAAGGTTCTCACCACCCATGCAGGAGGCCCTGGTTTGGTACCCACCTTGCGCAGCCCCATATCTACTTCTGTGGAATGAAACTATGTCACAACTAATGATGTACAACTATGGAGACTGCTCTGGCTGTCCCTCCCTTCTCCCCTCTCTCTCATCTTCTCTCAAGCAATTAAAAAATAAAGTATACCGGTATACACACACACACACACACACACACATATATGTATATACATGTATACATGTATATATGTATATATATTTTTTCAGTTACCATTATATATTTTTAAATAATTTTACATTTATACCATTCAAATCACATGCAATAAAAACACAATATAGAAAAACTTTTATTAAAGCTATTTTATTTAGTTATATCAATCTTCAACAACTTCAAATAAAAATTTCCATGGTCTTCAATTGACCTGTATGTCACTTTCTTTTAAAATGTCCTGTTTTTCATTAAAATAATTTCTAAACCACTCAATGTGTTCCACTTTCTGTTTCACACTCAGATATGGGTTTTTGGAAAGGCCACATGTCACCAGCTCCATAAAGTGGCGAATTGGTCCTTGCTTTGGAAAATCCTCCAGGTATTTATCTAGAAATACATGTTCATGAAATGCTGAACCATCATCATCAAAACCTAGGATATGAGACAAAACACATCACATTATAATTTTGAATATAAAACCTACATCATAAAATAACATTAATGAGGTAATATAGTATTACATTTAAAGGCATTAATTTTTTAAGTCAGACCTAGGTTTGCCCACCAATTTAGTAACTGTGAGACTGGGCAAATTAATTCTTGGAGCATCAGTTTCCCTGGGCATAAAATGAAGATTAAAACAGTGTCCTCTTCATGAAGATTTTGTAAAGATTAAATAAACACAAAGCTTATAAGCTCTTTTACAACATTTAGCATACTGCAAATGTTCAAAGTGTAGTACCAATTACTGCTAATAAATATTTTAATATCTAAAGCAACCATTAACTATATATATTTTTTCCAACTTTTATCTATATCTATATATCGATATATAGATATCGATATATAGATATATAGATACACACACACATATATACATACACACACACACACACACACTAAAATAAACCCTAAACAACAACAAAAACATATAAAGAAAACAAGATTGAATCCTAAAATATGTCCAGAGAACCCACATGAAGCCAAGAAAAGACAGAGGAATGAGAAACACAGAAAATAGAAAACAAATAATAAAATAGGAGACTTAAGTCCTAAAAAATCAATAATCACTTTAAATGTAAATGGTCTAAATACACTAATCAAAAGACAGATATTGCAGGGATGCTGAGATAGCTCAGTGGTTGAGAGCTTGTCTTGCAATCGAAAGGTCTGAGGTTCGATTCCCGGCTCCAGCCCATGCAAACCAATATGGTTAACAACCAACATGGCTCAGTAGGGGAGTTTCTCACCTCCCATGTGGGAGGTCCCTGGTTTAGTTCTTGCCCTGCATAGCCTCACATCCGCATGTATGGAATGAAACCATGTCACAACTAATGATGTACAACTGTAGAGACTGCTCTGAGCCATTCCCCCTTCTCTCTTTGTCTCTCTCCTCCTCTCAAACAATAAATCTTTAAAAAAAAGACAGATATTGGCAGAGTGAATATAAAAACATGATCCAAATATATGCTATCCATAAGAAAGTCACGTCAAATATAAATTTGGTGGGCTGAATGTAAAAGAATGGAGAAAAATATAACGTGTTAACATTAATTTTTTTAACCCATTTCTTATTTAGAAAAAAAGGAAGTGCAACTCACTGCTGTGTTCATTTAATTTTACATAAACATGCTTTTTGAGGCTGAAGCAACTATAACTGGTTTTCAAACTGAAAATAAAATATAAAAATTGTTCTTGGAGTTCTTTCTAAACAGAACTTGTCTCTCCTAATGTAACCAAAATGTATAAGATGAGCAGTATTTAATTTTTTTCATGTGTAGAAACGCGTTTTCTAGGATTTTACATTTTCAGAAATCAAGAATGACTATATTTCGTAAATGGAAACACCACTACTAAAAACAGAATGCTATAAATAGAATAATGTCATTTGTTTCCAAAGACTATCAATATACTAGAGCAACACGAAAATAATAATAAAAGATATTTCGTGGCAAACTTTGGGGGTAAGGTTAGGACTGTAATCCACATGTTATCTCTGGGTAAATACTGTAGCTGCAAGTGCCACTGGCGAGTATTCTTGGGGCAAATAGAAAATTGGTTAAAAATAGAAAACATGAGTGTTTATATGAAATCACATAAAGCAGATTTCAGAAAAAAAATTAATAGTGAGAAAGAGGTACATTACATAATAAAAGGTTAAATCCACCTCCAAGAAGACATAGCATCTGAATTATGTATGCACCAAATAATAGAGTTTCTAAAAACAGGAAAACAAAACTAGTATAGTAGAACTAAAGAAGACAGTAAAATGCACAATCGCAGTTGGATATTTCAATATCCCACTCTACCTGAGAGAATTACCAGGTAGATAATTAGCAAAGATACAGAAGAACTGAACTAACAGGATCAAACTGATGTCTAGAAAACTACCAAACAATGGCAGAATAGAAATTCTTTTCAAGCACCTATAAAACATTCACCTAGCTATCCTGGGTCACAAAACAAGTTTCAACACATTAATTGAAATAATACATAGGATGTTCTCTGATCATAATGGAATCAACTAGTAATCAATAACAAACACAACAGGAAAAACTTCAAACAGCTGAAAACTAATATGCTTATAAAGCATAAACATTTAATGGGTCATAGAGAAAATTTCAAAGAAAACTTTTACAAGCACACAGAATTAAATGAAAATGAAAACACAACAAATAAAAATTGTGGGACACAGCTAAAACAGACCTGAGCGGGAAATATATAGCATTAAATGCATACATAAGATGATGAAAATTCTCAAATAAAAAATCTAAGCAGTCATCTCAAGAATCTAGTAAAAGAACAACAAAGTAATCCCAAAGCAAGCAAAAGGAATAATAAAGATTTAAATACCAGGAATCAATAAAACTGAAAACAGAGAAAAATCAATGAAAGCAATTATTTAGTTCTTAAAAAAAAAAAAATTAGTAAAATTCATAAATCTTTAGCAAGTTTGATAAAGAAAAAAGAGAGAAAGTACCAACCACTAATATTAGAAATGAAAAAGGGGTTACCATTATAAAACCTAAACTCATGAAAGGGATGGTAGAAAAAAGCACTACAAACAACTGTACACCACAAATTCAACAAGTTGAAAAAAATGGACAACTTAAAAAATCCATTAAACTACCAACTCAACTAAAATAAAATAGATACCATAAACAGTCTTATAGCTATTAAAGAAAAGAAGTATGTAATTTAAAAGCTCTCATAAAAGAAATCCCTAAACCCAGACTGATATCACTTGATAATTTTATCAAACATTTAAAGAAAAAGCAACACCAATTTTACACAATCTCTTCCAAAACTAGAAGGGACACTTCCTAACTCATAAGTCAGTATTACCTTGTTATCAAGAGGGAAGGGAAGGGAAGGGAGGGGAGGGGAGGGGAGGGGAGGGGAGGGGAAAGAAGGAAAATAATACAAAGCCATATCTCTCATAAATTTAGAGGCAAAAACTTAAAAAAAAATTAACAAATCCAAAAATATATAAAAAGACATACCAAAGTCAAGGATATATTTAAGGGAAGCAAAGCTGGTTCGTATTTGAAAATCAATGTAATCTACCACATTAATAAGTTAAAGAAGAAAAATCACATAATCCAATACTCATTTTGATAAACATTTTCACTTCATTTCATCTCATCATATAGGCATTATCACCTCACATCATCAAAAGACGGGTGAGTATAGTACAATAAGATATTCTGAGACAGACCACATTCACTTAACTGTATTGTTATAATTGGTTATTGTTTGTAATCTATTACTGTACCTAATTTATAAATTAAACTTTGCCATAGTTATGAATATACAAGTATGTATAAAAAAATATAGTATATATAGGGTTCAGTACTATCTGCAGTTTTAGGCATGCACTGAGGGTCTTGGAACATATCCACCACAGATAAGGGGGGATTACTGTCCCATTGCAATTAGGAGTGGGAATTGGTGGGGGGAAATGGGGGGAGTAGCAAAAACAAAAACCAGGATTAATTAAAATTGGTTTAGGGAATAGTTAGATCTCCAACGTCCCATCTTCAACGCACAGTTCTAGATGACCACGTCATGCATTTCCAAAGATAGGCAGTTTCGTTTTGGGAGAAATTAAAATGGAAAAAGAGTAAGTCACTGAAATGATCAAAAGGGAATTAAGTGAAAGTTGGTATGCTGAATGGAGAACAGCCTCTTCCCAATCTCTTTCCTCCACAGTTCTCAGAGCACAGCCAGGGCCCAAAGCCTCAAGTAAGGGAGTTGGAAGATTTCTCACTAGAGTAAGTCAAGGAAAAGAACTATATAAATATGGAGTTGTGATGGTCTCCAAATTGGCTTCTACCAAATTCCTCTGAAATGAAGCCCACCAGTTGACAAATCCCACCCATGTATGCAGAGCCAATAAACAGATTTTATAACTTAAAGTATGAACAAATATCCAAAGAATAGTAGATGTTTTAGGAAAGCCTCTACTATAAATGGCAAACACCTTTGCAGAAACTGATACCTACCTATTAAAATCCATTTTTCTCTTTTATCATAGCAGAAGAATTAAAAACCTATATGTGCCTGTTCAACATTACATTTTCCAGCCTACTTTGGGTTAAGTATGGCCACATGATTAAATTTACACCAATGAAATATAAACAGAACTGTGTGATGTGATCAGGCCAGAACCTTTAAGATAGTGGGTGGGACTGCTTACACTGTACCCTCTTTCTCCTGCAAGCCTCAGCACAATGTGCCTGTGACTCATCTTTAATCACACCCATGAGGAAAACACCCTATGGGAGGGATGATAAATAAAACAGAAGAAACCTGGATCCTTGGATAATATGTGCATCATGGCTGCTGACTGATCTGGAACTTGAACTAGTACATGAAATTTCTATACTGAGCTGATTCTGGGTGGTGAGCACATAATGCAATGCACAGATGATGTAATGTAGAATTGTACACCTGGAACCAATGTAACTGTTACCAACCAGTGTCACCCCAATTAAATTATCAATAAAAACAAAATTCTATCCTGTTGAACCATTGCATATGGCGTTTCAATGAAACAGCAGCTAGTGTTAACCTAATACAAACTTGGAAACAAAAAAAAATTTGGGGGAAATGAAAAACATGTGGGTAGAAGAAAAAATAAATCTAATACCAAGAATAACAGCAACGATTTTTAAAGAGGGGGGTTTAAAAGTTAAAAGTATGATAGCAGAAACAAAGACCCAAGAGAAGGTTGTAAGATACAGTCGAGGGATGTTTCCAGACCATCTAACAAAAAGAGAAAGAGAAGACAGAGAGATCAGAAGGTCTAAATTATCAAATAATAAAAGAAAATTTCTCCATAACTGAAAAATAAAGTTCCCAGGTTAGAGGACCCAATGGTGCCTAGAATCTTGAGTTTAAACAAATCAACTCTCTTACCAACAAGGATCACATTCTGAAACCTATGAATATTATAGTCATACTAGTAGAAACAATCAATATAGATCTAACAAAAATTGTGATATAGCTATATTGAGGAGATAAGGGGAAGACACACACACATACTAGATAGTATCTAAAATAGATTAACAAAATCAAGCATATAATTTAGAAATGTAAATAATAAAATACAGCCAAAAGATTGAAAAAGATTGCCTTTGAGAAGAGGTGACAAAAATAATTGATTTGGAGGGATGCCAGAATAGTTCAGTGGTTGAGTACTTGCCTAGCAATTGTGAGGTCCAGGGTTCAATTCCCAGCCCTGGCCAATGCAAACCTGTATACTGAACTGCAGTGAAACTGGTAACTACCAGGATGGCACAGTGATGAAGGTTCTTGCCTACCCTACAGGAGGTTCAGTTCCCGCCTCATGTGGCCCCACACCCACTTGTGTGGAATGAAACCATGTCACAACTAGTGATGCACAACTATGGAGACTGCTCTGCCCCCAGCCCTCCCTCACCTTCTCTCAAACAATAAAATAATTTTTTTTTTTTAAGAATTTCTTTATAAGCTTTGTATTAAACTATAAAATTACTGTAATAAAAACAAAACAAAACACCTAATTTAAAAAGAAAAAGACAAATTGGGAGATAATATTTCCAACTATGTAGCAGATGAAGAATTAGTCCATAATTTATCAAGTTCCTAAAATCAGACAAATCCAAAAGAAAAAGTCACAGAACAAATACAAAATGGCCAATAAACATACAAAAGATGTGCAATTGGTTAGAAATAAGGGAGATGCAAATAAAAACCCCAACGGTGTCACTTTTTGCCCTGAATATCTGAAAGATTAATAAATATTCAGCATTAGGTAAAGTGTGAAGAAATAGGGTTTTCATATAATAGTTGGTTGGAGGGTCAAAGGGCTATCTTTTTAGAAGAGAATGTATCATTATTGCAACTTGAAATACATCTATTGTTTGACCATTCTAGGAATTAAAAGTACTCAAATATGTACAGAGAATATATATATATATATATATATATATATATATATATAGAGAGAGAGAGAGAGAGAGAGAGAGAGAGCTAATAGATACTGAAGGACAAGATTTTATTAACTGGGTAATAGCAAAAATATGATTAAATTTGAATTCAAAATCAAAGGTAAAATAAAAATAATTTTATTATCAATCCAACATATAACAAACACTACAAAATCTAAGTGGGAACAATTCCACCTCAATGCTCTCATAAACATCTATGCTGGCAAAGCACAACAGAAGGGACAAAAACTCTTAAAACAAAAACTGAAAAATAGCCTACTTATTGGTAGAGAAAGCATGACATTTTATTAATCTTAAAATTTAAATATAAGAAATATAAAAGAACATTATTGAACTGTTGAGGCACCAGGTTCTAATGCCAATCTCTCTTAGGTATTCAGAAGTTTCTAGGTTATACTGAATTTAGTGAAAAAAGTGAGAAAGTTTCTACGGTTCATTGCCAGTTTTTCATTCAAATAACAATTGTTTTAAGGAACTGGAAATAAGATACCTCCATTTGTGACCCTGAAGCATCAATAGTTATGTACAGTGTAGATGGATATTTGTCTCATTTATTTCCACAATTTGACCAAAAAGCATGTTTGTTTTCTTCTCTCCTTTTTAAAAAAATTAAACTTCCCCAAACACTAGGTCAAATTTAAGATACCGGTACATTCCTTTGGAGTTTAGACACTCAAGATTTTGATAAACTTAAACATTTTACTGTTGATGACAATGTATAGCCAATTCATGCTTTACAATTATATTACTTGGTGGTTCCTAGAAAATACATAATATTCTTGCTAATATTTTAGATTTTAAAATGTTACAGTCTAGAACAAAAATCAGATGCAGCAAATCTCCTTGTAATACTGTTGTAGAAACAAGGATGAATAATGGTGATGATGCTTTACTTGTATAATCTTGTTTTCAGAATAATCCCATAAAAGTACTATTATTTTTTGGTAAAGACTTATTTCATTGTTTTTAACAGAGACAAAGAGAGAGAGAGAGAGAGAGAGAGAGAGAGATACAGAAAGAGGAGGGCCCAAAGCAGTCTCCATAGTTGTATGTCATCAGTTTTTTCTATAAGGTTTCATTCCATACAGGTGGGCGAGGGCTGCACAGGGTGGGTACCAGGCTGGGAGCCTCCCTGCATGGGAGGCACGCCCCCTCAAGCCAGGGGCTGAGCGGGGGACAAAGACCAAACTGGGGGCCCCTGCATGGGAAGCACACTGCAGTTCAGCATTTGGGTCTGCACGGGCTGGGGCCAGGATTTGATCCTTGGTCCCCAGGGCTGCAAAGCAAGCACTTAACCCTCTGAGCCATCCTGGTTTCCCAAAAGTCCTATTATTAGTCCCATCATTTTATAGATGGGAGAAGAGAGGCTCAGAGAGATTAAGTTCATAACTCACTCAGGAACTTGAACTTCTAACCACTACACTTCACTGTCTCTTAAATAAAGTCACATTGTTCTACCTCAATACTGGGGTTTTTTTGTTGTTGTTTTTTTTAATATATATTTTATTTATTTATTTATTTTGACAGAGGAGAGAGAGAGAGAGATACAGAGACAGAGAGAGAACTGAACTAGGGGAGCTCCCAGTTCAGCATATGGTTCCGCACGGGCCGGGGCCGGGATTCGATCCTCGGTCCCCGGCGCTGCAAAGTGAGCGCCTAACCCACTGAGCCATCCCGGCTTCCCCAATACTGGGTTTTAAAACATAGAACAGAGGGAAAGGGAGGAAGGGGGAAGGGAGAGTTGGGGTAGGGGGGAAGCGGTAGTGGACACCGGATATATGGTGATGGAAGGAGAGCTGATTCTGGGTGGTGAGCACATAATGCGATGTATAGGTGATGTGAGGTGGACTTGTACATCTGGAAACTATCTAATTATTACCAATCAATGTCACCTCAATAAATTTAACAATAAAATTAAAACAAAACAAAACAAACAAAAAAAGACAACTTGGAACACCCAAGTTTCATTAAATAATGAAATCTTCCCTTAATATCACATACTGTATTTTGCTAGTTTTTCACTCCATTTAAAATTCTATGATTATACAGGAGGTGAAAGGAAAAAACATTTATTCATATATATGAGTATGACATTCTAAGAACTATGATAAGCAATTCAATAACTTTATCTTATTTAATTCTTATATGAGTACTCTTTCAATTAGGTATCTTTAATTTTACAGATGAGAAAACTAAGGTTCAAGAGGTTAAAATTCCCTTAAAGGCAAATGGCTTATAATTCACAGAACTGTGACCTATACATAGGTTTACACAATTAAAAGTTCCTAGGGTCTTTTTGTTTTTAAAGATTCATATTTATTGTTTTTGACAGAGAGAGAGAGAGAGAGAGAGAGAGAGAGAGAGAGAGAGAGAGAGAGAGAGAGAGATACAGAGACAGAGAGAAGGGGGAGGGCCCAGAACAGTCTCCATAGTTGTACATCATTGGTTTTTCCACATAGTTTCATTCCACAGGGAGGTGCGGGGCTGCACAGGGCAGGAACTGGGCGGGGGTCTCACCCTGGTGAGAACTGAACTGGGGGCGCTCCCCAGTTCAGCATATGGGCCTGCAAGGGCCGGGGCCGGGATTCAATCCTCAGTCCCCAGGGTTGCAAAGTGAGTGCTTAACCCACTGAGCCATCCTGGCTTCGCCCGTTTTTTTTTTTTTGTTTGTTTTTTTTTGTTTGTTTGTTTGTTTTTTTTATCTTTTCACATTTATAGAGAGAAATTATCTTTTTGTCTTCAGTGCATAGTTATTTCTATTTTACTTTTTGACAGATAGAGAGAGAGACAGAGACAGAGACAGTTAGAGAACCAAACTGTGGGAACTCCCCAGTTCAGCACGTGGGTCCTGCCTGGGCCGGAGCCGGGAT
>PVKE010018972.1:0-28974 GCA_004027555.1 Craseonycteris thonglongyai | reverse complement strand
TTTTTTTTTTTTTTTTTTTTTGCATTTTTTTTGGCTAGGAATTTTTTATCTTAATAAGCGTTTTACTATTATTTTGTCATTTTCTACTAGCATTATTAGTTGATATATCATATCACTGCATTTTAATATTTAATTTATTTATTTATTTTTGACAGAGAGAGAGAGATACAGAGACAGATACAGAGAGAGAACTGAACTGGGGGAGCTCCCCAGTTCAGCATATGGGTCCTCACGGGCCAAGACCAGGATTCGATCCCTGGTCCCCGGCGCTGCAAAGTGAGCACTTAACCGACTGAGCCATCCCGGCTTCCCCTGCATTTTAAATATGTTACTTTATTGCTAATTAGAATTAATAATATTGGTAATAAATCTTACAGGAATGTATTGAGCAGTGTTCTAGGTTCTTTATATTTCAATTTCTTTCAGTTTTACGGTAAATCTCTGTGGTGGTAAGAGAGCTGGTGATTTATGCGTAATCCCTTGTTACATACCTGTATTGAAGTAGGCTAATTTGTTTCTGGGCCAAAAATTTAGTATTATTTCCAGACTTCCACAATTAAATACCAGCTTTGATTAACTAGCAACTAGTATCCAAATATTATTGGTCTTACTGTAAAACAGTTACTTAGTCTAGAGATAGTTGATATCTATGAACTCAGTGTTTACCTAGCCAAATCTGATTTAAGGCATCTTTGGATGAGGTAGTCTATGTACAGGTAAACCACAATAAATAAACTTGTTAGCAGAGAATAACATACGTAATAGTGGAAATGTGATCCACTTTTCTTTCTTTTTTTTTTTTTTCTGGCTATATTGCATCTAGTCAATCTTAGGTGCAGGAGTATTTCTAAGCCACTACAATCTCTCTTAAATTTTATAGTTCCCAATCTTTAATTCCAGATTATTTTGAATGTCCTGGATTATCTATTCAAAGTTTGACACCTAAAGAGCAATTGACCAGGCAATAGGATGGTTGCTGTTGTCTTAATGGAAAAAGACAATGGGAATGGACTCTGGTTCTATGAAATTCTTGAGCACCGGCAAAGGACCATGTTTGCTCACGAGGTGTCTTGTGTTCTCTTGTACATAACTATTCCTATTGTGTGTTCCCTTCCCTTTATTTTCCTCCTATACTTGATGATGTCTGAACAGAGTGGAAAAAAAAATACCTAGGCAGGTATGCACACAAATCATTAGTCCAAAAGTTGGGTGCATACTTAAAATTTTTTAATGATCAAGAACTTTTTTTCCTCTTTTTTTGTCTACTTCATAATTGTATTTTCTGCACAAACCTGTAAATAATCAGTCTGGTTATTTAGACTAAGATATTGGGTTGAGGAATCTTTAGTACTCTAGAGAGGTCATTTGATGAATAGAAGGCCAGAAAATAATGTATTTAGTATTTTGAAATATTTTGCCATCACCACTAGAATACAACAGATAAAAAGTTTTGGTGAAGTTACTACCAAATGTGCACAAGAAGGAGTAAGGTGTCTAGAGAAGACTGACATATACGGTGATAGTTGAGCATAAAGGCCAAATGTTCTCCTATATTTATAGTAGAAATAAGAACTGGTAGAACTTTTTATAGCATAATATTTAGCAAGATCAGAGGTAAAATATTCTCAATCCAAAACCATTTATATTTTATTTAGGTGAAATGCTTCCCAGAATTTTATTTATTATTGTTATATTCTGGCTTATTGTATAGTCTTTAGAACTATTGCAACTTATTTTTCTCAAAATTATTTTTCGTAGTCTTCATGAGGCTTATGCTACACTAAATGCGAGGGTTTTATGATTTTTCTAAAAAACTATTTAGTAGAGTTCCTAAATCTGTTAAACTGTGATTAGAGATTAAATCCTATACCAAATTTATCTGTTACAGGATACATTTTTTTTTATGTTCTATAGGCACTTAAAAGAGGTTCAGTAAATTTAGAATGCTTAATTGTATCCAAATTTTAAATTTCTATAACCATATCTTGATTTATATGAATACATATACAATTCAATCATGTATTTACTTTATTCCATTATTCTGTACTTGATAAATTCAATCTACTTTTTGTCACTGATTTCTGGTGATATAACAATAGCTCAAAGTAAAATTAAGTTTTGAAATATTCTACATTGATTGACTTGAATATATGGACCTATAATTTTATATATAAAGATTTATATAAATTTGTTCTTATAATTTACATTTTTATTTTAAATCCCTTTGTTATATAATCAATTAATTTTTCTTTTGAAATTTATTATGCATAAGATTATTATCACCTCCTCCACTTTGTTTGTATTTGCATAATTCATTTTTGCTCATCTTCTGTGAAATATAGATGTAGATATATTATTGTGAGTCTCATACCTTTGGATTTTATTTCTTATATTATTTGAATGTATTATCTTTTTACTAAGACAAGGCCTGCTAATTTATACTTGGCAAAAGTGTCTTTTTTTTTTTTTTTTAATCTTTTCATTTACTTACTTCTAAAAATATTTTTATATCTTTAAGTTTCATAGATATTTTTGTTCTTTTATTCCAGAATAGGCAAATGTATAAATTTTTAAACATTGAAGCTGACCTTTGTTTTGCAGTCAGTGCTCTCAAGAAATTTCGTTATGGCACTCTTATCAATTAGAAAGTGAGTTCTAATTTATCTGGGTATGTACTCAGTCTCATGCTCATATGATTCTCTTCTCAAAAATAGAAAAATAAAAAATTTAATGAATTAATTTGTCCTTAGAAAAATATAGTGGAAGGTGCTAAAAGTTCATGTCTTATTTCTTTCTGTTAACTGTCAGTTTAAGAAATGAGTTTTCTCCTGCTTGGAATGTATCTCTCAAGTCAATATTTCTCAACTGGGGGACATTTTTATTTCCCTGTGAACATTTGTTAATATCTGCAGACATTTGTCACAACTGTTGTAAGTGTGCTAGTGGCATCTATTGAGTAGAGGCAAGGGACACTGGTAAACATCAACTTTGCAAATGGCAACAAAATTTTTTGGTCAAAATGTCAATCATGCTGGGATTGAGAATCCCTGTTTTCACTTAAAATTTCATTTATTATATTGGAACTATTCTTCATTAAAGAGAATATGTCTGGGGATGCCAGCATAGCTTAGCAGTTGAGCACTTATCTTATAATCACAAGGTTTGGGGTTCAAACATTGGCCCCTGCCAGAGCAAAACCACATGTTGAACTGTTGCATAGCTGGTGACTGCCAGGATGGCTCTGCAGTGAAGGTGCTCATCTCTCGTGTGGGAAGCCCTCAGTTAGATTCCTATCCCATGTGGCCCCACATCCACCTGTGTGGAATGAAACAACCATGTCTCAACTAATGATGTAAAACTACGGATGGGAGGCCCCCAGCTTGGTTTCCACCTCACTGGGCCCCACATCCACCAATGTGGAATGAAACTATGTCACAACCAATGATATGCAACTATAAAAGCTGCTGTGGGCCCTCCCCGCCCCCCTCTCTCTCTCCTCGCCTTTTCTCAAACAATAAATCTTAAAAACAAAACAAAACAAAAAAACTACGGAGACTGCTCTGGGTCCTCTTTCCTTATCTCTCTCTCTCTCTCTCAACATCTCTCAAAAAACAATAAAATAAATCATTTAAAACAGAGAGAGAGATACAGTAGGACTGAAACTTGAGACCCTTATAAGCAGCTGCCTGCTATATGTGTATGATTTGCCTTGTGGCTCAAGGGCCAGGGATCAAGTCCTGGCCCTGGTCTGTGAGGGTCCAGGTGTTGAACTGTGGCACAACCGTACCCACTGAAATGGAGGTGAAGGTTCTCTCCTCCCATGTGGTGGCCCTAGGATTGGTTCTCACTCCACACACAGCCCCACATCTACCTGTGTGGAATCAAACTATGTCACAACTAATAATGTGTAACTATGGAGACTGCTCTGGACCCTCCTCCCTTCTCTCACTCTCTATCTCACCTTCTCTCACAAACAATAAAATAAATTTTTAACAACAACAAAAAGGTAAACAAAAATAAATAAATAAATTGTCACAAGGTCTTTCTCTTTTTTTATAGGCTGAATTGTGTAACCTTATAATTTACATGTTGAAGTCCTAAATTCTAGTACCTCAGAATGTGACTATAAGAATGTGACTGCAGTTGAAGATAGTCTCTAAATATGTAATCAAGGTAAATGAAGTTCAACAGATAGACCTTGATTTAATATGATTGGAATATAAGAGGAGAATAGGACACACACAGAGAAGGAATAATACCATGTAAAGGTACTGAAAGAAATGGTCATCTATTATGTAAGTAAAGAGGGCATCAGAAGAAACCAACCCTGCTGGCACCTTGATCTTAGATTTTTAGATCTACTAAACTGTGAAATAAATGTGTGTTATTTCAGACACCCAGTCTGTGGTACTTTCTTAAGTCAGTTCTAGCAATCTCATACACCCTCCCTGTAACCAGATCCCCTTGCCATGCAACTTATGTACCCTCCCACAATTTGCTTTGGCTAATGCCATATTAATAAACATGATGTAGCCAGATATTTGAAAAAGTCTGGTGTGTGAAACTTGTTCTTGCTTGTTGCTCTTGGGTACCTTCATATAAACAACCCTGGGCTCGCTTGATGATGATGAGAGGCATATGTCTCAGAAACACTACCCACCCTCATTCACCAACCCCATTTCTCTAAGCCAACTGTCATCCAACCTCCAGAAATGCAGGCACTTTGAAGAGCAGAATAAGGCTGAGCGTGAGCATAGCTAAAATTACTAACCTACAGAATCTTGAGTTAAATAAGTCACAATGATTTGAGTGGTGATTAGGGTGGCAAAAGCTAATTGCCATGTAACAGTAAAAATTTACAAGTTAAAGGTCAGTTCTGTTAGGTTTTAAGGTTTTGAAACATAAGTTAGATCCCTTTTTCAGTACTCTAACTAGAAAAAGTCAACCACTTTCTATTGCCATAAGTGGAACTGAACATTTTTCTTAGTACTTTACTGTAAATCAGTTAATTTCCTTGAGGCTACTGGATTCAACAAATGTGGGCCAATAGTCGAAAGCCATTAAACTGTAGATATTATTAAAGAAAAAATAGGATGTCTTCAGTACTCAGATAAGTGCTAAGCTAAACTCAAAAGACTGATTATAACAAAAGTTCTGGGAGTATGTTTTTTATTTTATTTTATACCATTTATTATGTTGCATTGTTTGACACAGTGTAGTTTATTGCACCTATAAATCAGTTGGAGCAAATTATTTAATGATTCACTAACTGTGGAATTTCACACATATTACTATTCTTTAGCTAATATCAAGTGCTTTTTCAATAGCTTAATCCATCCCTGAAGTATTTGAGCACACACATAGTCATCCATCATTGCAGAAGACACAGTTTAAACTGCAGTTTTCTTAGATTCTTTCATTTTATATAAAAGTAGCCCTATCAATAGTTGGTCAAATACTAAATAAGAACTGCCACTAGGGGAAGCCGGGATGGCTCAGTGGGTTAGGTGCTCATTTTGCAGCGCTGGGGACCGAGGATCAAATCCTGGCCCCGGCCCGTGCAGAACCATGTGCTGAGCTGGGAGCTCCCCCAGTTCAGTTCTTTCTCTCTCTCTCTCTCTCACTCTCTGTCAAAAATAAATAAATTAAAAAATATATATTTAAAAAAAAGAACTGCCACTAAATATACACTTATATGAGTACGCAAAAGCTGTGTCCTTAATCCATAATTTTTCTTTAAGCTCCTATCTTGTGTATTTGCTGATTGACTTGTTCTTTCTTCCTTCTCTGTTCTCCCTTCACTGTACCTTACAGGTAAAATCTTAAGCAAAATAAAACTGGGAGCTAAGTTTTTAAGAGAAGATTTGAAAAAAGAATGTCTTTAAACATTATCATAAGACATTAAATAGAAACAATTAAAATAATTTGAATAAAAGCCAAAATTAGTTTCTCAGAAAATTTTGCATGATTACTTTTGTTGTTTGCATGAATTTAATAAACCACATAAATTCTACACACTTGCCATGTAGACAATAAGTAGGATATGAATTATTGGAGCTTTCATTAAATAGATGGGACTGAACATGCTTATTTGTCCCTTCTTCCTAGTGAAATTTATCTAAAATAATGATAATTATGAAAGTTACTAATCTACAAGAAACCTTCAAACTTAAATTTGGGATTAGAGTTTTAATTTCAAAGTACTGAGTATATGGATATTGCTTTTCTTTGAATGCTAACCCCCAAACCTTTCATTCTGAAAGTCTTCATTTTGACCTATTTTCTTTTTCTGTCTACTATTTTCTGAATTACTCCCTTCAGGCTTAAAACTCCTGCTTGATCTTAAATTTTAACATTCCCATCCATCAGTGGACAAACTCTATTATTCTATCATTTTGTCTCATGTCTTTGATATAGATATAAGAAAAGCCCCCATGGTTAGCCTTCTCAGAGGTGTTATCATCAATAAATTCATACTACATTTCAATGTAAACTTCTGTGATGTTCCCTTGATAATGATCTGACATGAGAAATCACTACTATTTGTTTTCTCTGCTTCTATTGTCAAGCTGGTTGTTGCCACAAAATTTCACAAAACTAAACTCTTTGGATATATTATGCATTTTCCTTTCTATATGTCCATATTCAAAATGATACTAGTTCTTTTGGGCCACTGGGATAATGTATGGTAAGTAGAGCATATGTTAATTTTATGAACATTAAACAGTTCACTCCAAAAAAAAAAAATGATAATAATGTATGTTTCTCTTTGACCTGATTATACTTTAAAAATAGTTTCTTTTAAACAATTATTGCTGTCAGTGCCCAGTTATAGATCAAAACTATTTTTTAAGAAAATGGCAATATAGAGTAATGTGTTTTCATTAATATTTTAATTCCGTAAAATATTCCTATTTTACTAAAGACATTAAATTTATAAAGGAGTATCCAATGTTGATCCTAAGTATTACCTAAGAAAATTATATCTAAGTTATATCATCTTGAGACAAGTTAAAAAAAAAAGCCAAATAATGCAGAGTACTAAAAGTTAAGCAGTAGGCATTTTCAAACATTTCAATAAAGAACCTAAGTGGGGAGAAAAAAAATTATACACACACACACACACACACACACACACACACACATATATATATTTAGAACCAATCAAATCTGCACTGCTTGGCATAATGAATTTATTGTTTTTCTTCTAAGTTACTGAAGATTGCAGGTATAGATTCTATCACTCACTTGAATAGAAAATTCTATTGCCACACTACACAACGGAGAACCATCTCAAACTATGAGGAAGCTTAAAACAAATGAGAATTGATGCTTCTTATATTCTAACATGCAGTTTCCGGTTAATGAGTTATAGCCTTGTTATGGTCACTTTTTAGTGATCTTAGAAAATAGAACCCATCTGTTCACTAATGTTTGAATGATCTATCTAAAATGTTAATAGCAATTTTTATGGGACCAAGATCCTATGATTTTCTTCCAAAATTTCATTGATCAGATAATGATATGAACTTTACTTATTATTCTTTGGTCTTTGTTACTTCTAACCAAACTTAGTCAGTGCTGAATATATGCTCACATTGTCTTGTGATTCATTGCTCAATTCAATAACTTGCTGACCCTGATTGTCTCCCTGGCTCCTTGATGTTGTCTGATCTTCATGGGCTTTATAGTCTTGGACATACTAGTCTGTAGATAATCCTGTCTTATGTCTTATTGACTTTATATTGTCATACCTTATTTATTTTTATCTTTAAACTTCTCTTTCATTCTTTTTGCCTTCTTTTTCTCTCAGCTAAGACTTTTCAGGTCTTAAATGTATTTTTTCACCTAATATTATCTTTCTATTATTTATTTATTTCTCTAGAATTTTTTTTCATTTTTTTTCTTTTTATGTCCTTTATTTTTTTTCTCCCATCAATACAATCATAACCACTTCTTCCCTGTACTATAGTGAAAACAGTTTCTCTGCAATAAACTGCATAGAAGAAAACATCTGTACTGAACTTATAGACTTTGGGTTCAGAGAGGACTTTATAAACTTGACTTCAAAGGCAAGGGAGATAAGAGCAAAAATAAATGAATGGGTCTATATCAAACTAAAAAGCTTCTGCACAGCAAAAGAAATCATCAATGAAGTAAAAGGGCAATCAGAAGGGGAGAAACTTTTTGCAAACAATGCCTCTGATAAGAGGCTAATATCTAAAATATATAAACAACTCATATAGCTCAACAACAAAAACGAGCAGACATGAACAGATATTTCTCCCATAAAGACATACAAATGGCCAACCAATATATGAAAAAAATGCTTAACTTCACTAGCTATTAGAGAAGTGCAAATTAAAACCACAATAAGATACCATCTCATACCTGTTAGAATGGCTCTAAACAACAAGACAAGGAATAACAAGTGCTGGAGAGGCTATGGAGAAAAAGGAACCCTCATACACTGCTGGTGGGAATATAAATTGGTACAACCACTATGGAAAGCAGTATGGAGGCTCCTCAAAATTTAAGAATAGAATTATCATATGACCCAACAATTTCTCTTCTGGGTATCTACCCCCCAAAATTGAAAACCTTAGTTCATGAACATATATGCACCCAAATCCTTATTGCAGCACTGTTTATGGTGATCAAGTTGTGGAAATAACCAAAGCGTCCTTTGATAGATGATTGGATAAAGAAATTGTGGTACATGGAATACTACTCAGCAATAAGAAAAGATGAAATATAGCCATTCATGACAACATGGATGAACCTTGAGAACATTATATTAAGCCAGATAAGTCAGACTGAAAAAAAATCAAGAACCACACGACTTCACTGATAGGTGGAATATAAAACTGAAAGTAAGAAAGAAACAAATACTCATACACATAGTTGATGGTTCAGTGGTTACCTGAAGGTAAGGGTAGGGAAGTAAGGAGAGGACATCAAATATATGGTGATGGAAGGAGAACTGACTCTGAGTGGTGAGCACATAATGCAACACATAGATGATGTAACGTAGAATTGTACACCTGGAATCTAGGTAATTTTTAGCAACCAATGTCACCTCCATAAATTTAACAATTAAAAAAAAAAGGAAATGGTTTCTTCAAATTCTACTACATACTATGAACTAGTTAATTATTTCCTGTGTTCATGAAAGGATTTAGGGTGGTAAGAATAGCTTTAGAATAAAGACTTAGCAATCCTTATTTCTACTTCTCAAGTATTAACCCAGTTAGTTCATAATACATTACAAAAGGCTATTCTCACCACCCCTTCCATATTTTAACAACTGAACCTCTCAAAGAAATCAATACCCTTATATTCTCCAAATTATTAATGACCATCCTTTAGTTTTTATCTTTTCTTATAGTACTAAAATTATCTCTTATTTTTAACATTATTTATTTAATTTCTTGGCTTTAATATTTGCATACTTCTACTTTTCTTATTTTTGGACCCCATTTTTGTATTTATATCTTCTACATGTCTTTCTCCATGTATCATTATTTTTCTAACACAGTATGCATTCTTTTAGGGGCTTGTTTTATGTCCTTATTCTTTTTGGTTTTTGTTTTTGACAGAGAGAGAGAGAGATACAGGGACAGAGAGAGAACAGAACTGGGGGAACTCCCCAGTTTAGCATATGGGTTCGCACGGGCCGGGGCCGGGAATCAATCCTTTGTCCCTGGCGCTGCAAAGTGAGCGCTCAACCCACTGAGCCATCCCGGCTTTCCCACCTTATTCTTTTTACATTTTCTCTCCCAGATATTTTATCAGTCCCTTAGTTTCATAAAGATAATAGTTGACAGTAGTAAACAAATACCTATGCACACACACAATGGGGGTGCCAAAACTATATATACACATTTTGAGATGTTATCTATGTCTTTTTGAAGTTGAAATAAATGACAGTAGCAATGTGTAGTATGACATTCACTCAAAGATGGCATTAATGAAATGGATGCCTGCATCACCGTGCAAGAGGCAGGACAGTCAAAAAAAAAATGGTGGAAGCACGGTTGTCATTTGAGGAGTGTAAGGCCATTTTGAAGTGATACTTGAAATATGAGAACATCGTGAAAGTACAATGACAGTGGAAGCGAGAGTATGCAACAGAACCACCAGCACGTCTAACAATTACGCACATTTGTGGTAAGTTGGCATGCACAGTGACACAAGTGAAACCTGTGGTCAATGTTGCTCAAGCAGTAGTTCATTCTCCATAATCAGACATATTTCTATGCTAATGGTAACCACTTTGAGCACCTCTTGTAATTGCAGAAGTCAATGGTGACTTGTATTCATCTTTTGTTATCAGCATATATTACAAATATTGAATATTACAATTTTAATACAGTTTTCTCTTTCTTAAAATGTGTTTACATTTTTGCTACCCTCTGTGTATGCATGTTTATACACACACACATATATATGCATACATGTATGTATGCATGCATGCAATCACAATTGCTTTCTCAAGTTCTATAAGTGCATGCCATAGTATGTTGAAGATAATGACCTATATATAAATGGCATGGTACACTCTAAACAATTACATCAAAATTTTTCATTTTTTCACAAATAAACTGTATTGCAACTTCACTTTAGTTAGAATCTTCCTTATTATAATCACATAAAATTAATATGCTGAAATTATATATTACCTTTTATGTTTGTCACATCACATATCCTAATAACATTTGTCAAAACCTGTTATTTCTGCATTCTCTTAAATTACCACTACCCTGATCTAAAATATTATTACATTTTTTTAAAAGATTTATTTTATTGTTTTTGATGAAGAGAGACAGAGAGACACAGTGAGAAAGAGGAGGTCCCAGAGCAATTTCCAAAACTGTACGTCACTAGTTTTCAATAAGTTTCATTCCATACAGGTGGTTGGGGGGCCAAACAGTGAGGGAGCTGGGCTGGGGGCCTCCTTCACAAAAAACATGCCTCAGGCAGTAGCTGAACTGGGGGACTCCCACATGGGAAGCCTACTCCAGCAGAAACTGAGTTGGGGTCCCCCCACATGGGAAGCACATTACAGTTTAGCACATAGGTCTGCATGGGCTGGGGCTGGTACTAGATACCTGGACCCCAGGGCTGCAAGAGGGGTGCTCAATCCACCAAGCCTTTCCAGCATACCCTATTATTATATTTTTTGTTGTGTTGTTTAAATAGTTTCTTAAATGGCATCAGGGCCTCCAATATTTACTGTCATATAATACAAATAAACACTTCTGAATAATTGCTAATTATGCTCACTGCTTATCATATTTATTAAACTGTCTTTTTATAACTTTTAGACTCTCAATAATCAAATATTAATGGACCTTTTAAGCAAGTGTTATAAGTATTTTTCTATAGTACTAGTCAAACTTACCAGTCCTTGAGTATATCTGTACTTTCTTATATTTGTCACAAAGCTTTTCCAATAATTCATGTTTTATATCAATCTCTTAATCCTATACAATCTTTGAAACCTAGGTCTAATGTCACTTTTACTGATATATTTATTTTTCCACAAATTTTTATGACATTGCTGTGCATCTTTTGGGGCATTTGTTAAATTGTTCTTTGTTAAGGTTCATGCATTCTTTTGAAAAATATTTATTGAACTCATCATTTCCTTCTCAATGAAGCCTATCTACAAGTCTAACATTGCAAACCTTCTCCTATACACACCATCCATATTAATCTCTCTTTTTATAGCACTCATCAACTTTTAAAACACAATACATTTATATATTTATTATGTTTATTATAAAATATCTTTCTTTGGTACATTATGATGAAACATTTGTTAATACAGATTTTTTTTTTCTATTTTGTTTACTAATATATTTCCAAGATCTAAAATAATGCCTGGCACTGAATAGACATGTGACAAAAATATTTTTAATTAATGAGTACCATCTCTATTTCAAATACAGTGGTTACTACAGTAAATAAAAACAACAAAATTCATAGGCTTACTATTCAGGGGATTACTATTTAGGGAGGGAAATGGATATTAAACACAAAATTAACCTAGAATTAGAAATACTGATAGAAAAAGGAATAGTCTAGTCTGCACACATGACATTTTAGCTGAGTCCCATAAGATATATAGCTGTTATTATGCAATGAGCTGCCCTGGTGCAGGGGAAAAAAAAAAAAAAAAAGTGTGTGTGAAAGCACTAAGCTCTAAAAAAATGCATGCAGCTTAAGTGGTGTGAATAAGATGTACACCAAGAGGTTAGAGAGAGATGCCTAGGTCATATCATATAGAATTTTATTCTAAGAGCACTGAGCAGTCATTACCAAATTCTAAAACAAGGATCATACTCATCTATTTCTTTTTTTTTTAAAGATATATTTTATTGTTTTTGACAGAGAAAGAAAGACACAGAGAGAAGGGGGAGGGCTTAGGGCAGTCTCTGGAGTTGTATGCCACCACCTTTCAACATTGTTTTGTCTCACACTGGCGAGCAAGGACTGTGCATGGTAGGAACTGAGCTGGGGGCCTTCCGAATGGGAAGCATTCCCCCTCGAGATTGGGGCTGAACCGGGGGGCGAGAACCTAATTGGAGGCCTCTGGCATAGGAAGCACACCTCCAGTTCAGTGCATGGGTTCCACATAGGCTAGGGCCGGGACTTGATCCTGGGTCCCTGTGGCTGCAAAGTGAGTGCTCAACTTGCTCAGCTATCCCAACTTCCTTTTTTTTTTTTTCTTTTTTCTTTTAAGATTATATTTCTTATTATCACATTATTGTTCTGTAAGAAAAAGATTGGGGAAGAATGAGGGCTGCTCAGAAAAAAAATAAAACGTAGTCTGTTATAACACTTCATGTATTGGCAATGGTGAATTTTATTAAGATGGCAACATTATGACATGGAGACGAGTGAAAGATAGTAAATTTTTTGCTATATAATTTTCCCATAGGGCATTACAAATGGCTTCAGGGCAAGAACAATGGTTTATACATGTTGACTGTTGTCTCAATGGTACATTTATATTGAGAAAACACTAAGTTTGGATATTGATGCACCAGGATTGTAGTTAACATTCATCCTTTTTAAACTATGTGATTTTATTAAGTACTAAACTCACGACTAAATTTCACCTCTCACATATTGAGAATAATCACGTACCACTTATGGAGATTTGGTAAATGCTAAATAAAATTGTGTAATACAAATTGCCTAACAGAGATCTGATATATAGTAGGCATTCAATAAATATGCTCACTTAATGGACTATATAGCTCTTAGAGTGCTCTTTTTTTTAAGATTTAATTTACTGTTTTGACAGAGAGAGAAAGACAGAGACAGAGATAAGAAGGATGGGCCAGAGCAGTCTCCACAGCTGCATGACATCAGTTGTTGATGTTGTTTCATTCCACACAGGTGGGTGCAGTGCCACACAGGGCTGAAACCAGGCAGGGTGCCTCCCATATGGGCAGCATGGACCTATAAGCTGGGGGCCTCCCACAAGAAAAGCTTGCCTCATTAGGAACCAAACTGGGGGCCTCTCATATGGGAAGCACACCTCAGTTCAGTGTATGGGTCCCCAGGGGCCAGGGCTAGAAATCAATTCCTTGACCCTGAGGCTACAAGGTAAGCACTCAACATGCTGAGCCATCCCCGCATCCTGAGTGCTTTTTTTTACCTCCAAATTTACAAAAAAGAAATTGTAAATATTGGTACCAGGTAAGTTTGGGGAAACTGATTTCCTTTACAAAAACATTAGTAAACAAACCTTTAAATTATCTTTAAAATGAGCTTAGCCATTCTTAAATGATTACAAACATTTAAAACCACTGACTATAATAATAAGATATCTAAAATAAATGTGTTATCCTCCAATATCCATTTATATGTATTTTAAATGTTACCATTTTTAGTTTGGGAAATACTACTCTTTTACATTTTACTGAGTTTTATCTTTCATTTTTCATTTTGCTGTATCTTTTTGGGTCAAGAACCAAGCAACTAATTATATAATGACATGCAGAGGGAATTTTTTAAAGGGACTTATAACATATTATTAGCAATTTTAGGATAAATGTTTTTCTGCTAGCATGTCCTTCATATATTCTTTAGAAATATACGTGCTTTATGTATCTGATAATTGATTAATTCTTTTTTATTTTATAAATGAAAAAACTGAGGCCCAAGGTAATTAATTTGTATGCTCAATACTACACAGTTACTTGATATCAAAGTTTATTTAGTCTTATATTTCTAAATTAGCACATCATTGGCTATACCAACTATTCCTTATAAGTTCTTTTATTTTTCATATATAATGTCTTCTACTAATATTTCACTCCTGATAACACAGGAAGATTCAGGAAAAACAGTGAAGAAAGCAAGAAGAAGATTGAGATGAGACAAGAAATGTGGCAGAGGGATAGGAGGTTTGGAGTTATGCTGCTACAAGGTATGAAATGCCAAAGGTTACTGGTCACCTCCAGAAATCAGGAAGGATTCTTTCCTAGAGTCCTAGAAAAAGCATGGCCCAATTGACACTGATTTTGCACGAGTTTCCAGAAATTTGAGACTATAAATTTCTACTGTCACCCAGTTTCTGGTACTTTGTTACAGCAGCCCTCCAAATGCTATACAATCATTATCACAGTCATCTCATGAACAGTTTTGTTGCTGAGGATGACTGCTACTGATCTCTGTTGTGAACTGGTATTTTTCGGACTGTTTCCAAAAGTTCTCATAAGGGAAAAATCCTACCATGTCAGATTTGAGTAATTTCAGGTGTTCCATTAATAGCTTGGCGTTTTTCACCAAAATATAAAGAAAAGATCATTTGCTCAGGGACAGGAAGATTTGGAGGTTTCAAACCTCACTATTATAGGTGAGGTGAACTATGGATCTCTGCTGGGTTTTCAGATTTCCAGTGAAACCTATTGCTTTGGAAAAGAAGGAAGAAATACCTCGATTAACTCCCAGGATCAATAAATACTGTTCAATGATCAAGTATAACATAGTGAGATGAAAACAAAAAACAAAAAACAATCATACAAACAAACGAAAACCACTTGTTAAAATATTGTCATTGACTATGTTGGTTTTTAATGTGGACACAATTATTAATCATTTACAATCATTACTTTTATTATATGATTTAGACTTATACATATTGAGCAATTGCAGAAACATTAAAACACACATGTCAATAAGTAATGCAAAACCAAAGTAAAATATATTTGGTTATCCACATGGACACATCCAAGTTTTGATTTAACCTCATTTGATTATAATGTGGCCCATAAAAATATGGGGCAAGCTTTTAAATGGCACCTATTTAAAATGACATACCAATGAAACATGGCAAAATGAATCTCAGAGGAGGACAACTTAATAAGACTATAAATTTCTCAATATAAATTTAAATGAAATGCCTTACAAGATCCTGAAGGATTGCTTGTTAGCCCCTGGCTATCAGGGAAATCATGGAAAGGTCCTGTGAGAACAAGAGCTTCTGAGAAAGGAAGACTTTCTGAAAAAGGGGGATATTATGTTGGAAAATTAATCTCAGCTGGAAAACCTAAAAGGGTCAAATTTAATGGGTTTTTGATAACCCTTATGTATACGTGTGGTATTACCTAGCTTGAGGAACATACTCTTTGTGTAATGGGCTTTGATATAATTCACAACAGCCACTCGTTTTTTGAGTTATATGTGGTACATTTTTTAACCACCCCGGAACTGAAATGCTATGTGTCAAATCAGAAAATGTTTCATTTCATATAAAAAGAAAATGCTTTCATCAAAAACTGTTCCTTTTCAGAGAAATACTTGCAAACACATTTTTGACATATATTTGGGGGGGAAAAATCTTTTTTATTGTCACAAAAAATCATTTCAGGCTGCGCCAAGTTACTGATTTATGCTTGTCTGGGTAACACTGCAGGTACTCAGGTTTCACTGTGCTCTCCAGACAAGCATTAATCGCTACCAACACACTATGCTATCATTGTGTTTCAAGGCTGAAAGTACTTTTTAAAAAATTGCTTCAAACATGGGGCAAATAAACATAGTATAAAATATCATACAGACAAGTAGAAATCAAAAGGATTATCACCCTTATTACCTAATTTCTATTACCTAATTTATTTAAATTATTGCTGAATTGGGGGACTGTGTTAAACCAAAAGATAAGAAAACAAACCTATTTCAAACTTTTTCTTTTCTTTTCTTTCTCTTTCAAGTCTTAATAGAAGTCTTAAAATTGAAATTGAAGTAAAGATTAATATAAATTTGCTAGAACTTGGTAGGAAAAGTAGGGTAATTGTTACAGTTGGTTTTGATTATAATTTGTAGAGAGGACTTTATAAAACGTTGGTCTTATTTGTATGGTCTGAATGAAGTATTTGATGATGGATTTAGAGACTTTAGTTATGCTGGAAAAACAGAGGCATTCAGATATAATTTCTAGGTATTTCTTCTTTGTAATCACCAAATCAGCTGTTAAACTTCCTTCTCTGCACACTCTCAAAATGACTAAAAATAATAAGAGTAAAGGTATGGCTAATAATAACAAAGACAGGTAGAATGCTGTTCACATTGGGGAAGCCAGGATGGCTCAGTGGGTTAAGCGCTCACTTTGCAGCGCCAGGGTCCGAGGATCAAATCCCGGCCCCGGTCCATGCAGACCCATATGCTGAACTGGGGAGCTCCCCCAGTTCAGTTCTCTCTCTCTCTCTCTCTGTCTGTCAAAAACAATAAAAAGATTTAAAAAAAGAATGCTTTTATGTATCAGATGTTAAAATAAGCCTCTTACAAACATGTTATTTAATTCTCAGAACATCCCTGAAGTATATCTTAATATATTTGTTTTACAATATTTTTTTGCTTTTATAAATTAAGGTTTACAAAAATTAGATAAAATTTGCAAAATCACTAACGAATGCATGAAAAAGCCAGAATTTAAGCTCAGTGATATGTTATTACATTCATTACCCTCTTAACCACTACTCTAAAGTGCTTTACTAATAGCAACTTGAATCTTTTAGGTTCTTCATAGAACAAACACAGAACCCGGGCTATGAGCTTTATACATTTATAAATAACAAAATTAAAATGATTGACTAAAGGTAATAGGATGACATTCAGGAAAGTTATTCATATGCATAGTGCTTCAGACATTAGGGTCATAAGTTATTCTTTAAAAAATATTCTTAAGAAAACAATTATTCTGAAAGATGTATTTTTTATTGTTTTTGACAGAGATACAGAGAGAGAAGAGACAGAGAGACAGAGAGAAGGAGGAGGGGCCCAGAGCAGTGGGGGGTAGGGGTAGGGGCGGGGGGGGGGGCACAGGTTGGGATCCAGACTGGAGTCTTCCTCATGGGAAGCACACCCCAGTTCACCATATGGGTCTGCAGGGGCCAGGACTGGGACTCAATTCTTGAACCTCAGGGCTGTAATTCGAGTATTCAACCTGCTGAGCCATCCTGGCTTCTCAGATAAATTATTCTTAAGAGAAAACAAGGAGCATTTTCAAAGGAAAGGTGATTTCATCTACAAATAGGTCTCTTGGTCAAATCTATACCTCAAATTTTGCTTCTTAAATATCCTGCAATAAAATACAATAAAGATTGCATAGTATTAAATAAATAAATAAACCAACAACAGGTTGATCATAGAACAAAAAAAAGATGAGTTTGTTGATAACAATTATCATCAACCTTTACTGATTTCATAACTCAGGATTACAAACAATATCTTTCTTTCCTTTTTTTTTAAGATTTATTTTTATTGTTGTTGACAGAGAGCGAGAAAGAGATACAGAGAGAAGGGGGAGGGCCCAGAACAGTCTCCATAGTTGCACATCATCGGTTTTTCCACATAGTTTCATTCCACAGGTGGGCGCGGGGCTGCACAGGGCAGGAACTGGGCTGGGGGGTTACCGAACTGGGGGCACTCCCCAGTTCAGCATATGGGTCCTCATGGGCGAGGCTGGAATTCGATCTTCGGTCCCTGGGGCTGCAAAGTGAGCACTTAACCCACTGAGCCATCCCAGTTTCCCCCACAAGGAATATTTTTCTTAAGTCATAGAGCATTATGGCCATACCCAGGTTTTTCTCAAAGAATGTTTGTAAACTGCAAAGAGAGAGAGTCAGAGGGAGAGACACACAGAGAGAGACTAAGAGACGGAGACAGAGAGAGAGATACACAGAGAGAAAGAGAGAGATTTATCTTTATCTGAAAGACTAGCCAAAAATACTGTAATGACACAATCATCACTGTATAACATTTATGATCTTTCTGTATGTTAACTATATTTTTTTCCAGTTTACCTTGAAGCTGATTTATCGTGAAACTTTCATGTATAGTGTTATTATAGCACTGAAACTATAATATGGAAATATATTTCATATGTAATGTACCATTATGTATTGTTTTATTTACCTACTGAAGGACATTTTGGCTGCCTCCAGGTTTTGGCAATTATGAATAAATCTACTATAAACATCGATGACAAGATTTTCTATAGACATAAATTTTTAACTCCTTTGGGTAAGTACCAAGGAGAACAATTGCTTAGGGTATGATGAAAGTGTGTTTTGTTTTATAAAAAGATATAATTTATTTTTTAATTTGAAAGTGTTTTCAATTAATGAGAATTCCTAGAGTAGATGTTAATTTTAATAAAAACCAATAAATTGACAGTAAATGAGTTACATTTGTTCAAATAATTTTAAAAACAGTATAAGAAAAATTCTTTCAAAATATTATGAAAGTAAATTGTAAAGTAAAATATGGATACATTTTTATATAGCTGATATTAAGTAGAATGAGACCTTTAATATAATGGCAACTGTTTTCCCATTGTATTATTTATAAAACATATCTTGCTGGATTAGTACACATTCAAATGACCAATATGAAAACTCTACTTAAGAGATGGGAGGCAAGTTTCATTTTTCAAGGTCCAGCATTCATGCCAAGCAAAATTTGATGACACTGTTAGCAAGCTAAGTTTTAGTTTATCTTTTCTTCTACATATTAAAAGAAAATAATCATATTCCAGAAAACTGAGGACTTGTCAACTATACAATGATTAATATCTAACATAATCTAATATGAGTTCATTGATAAATGACAGATAGATGAGGATAGGTAGATAGATAGATGATAGATAGATGATAGATAGATGGGAAATGTAGATAAATATATCAGAAATGTTGTTTTGGTCATGCATTATTCATGATGTTTTAGTAAACCCCTTCAGAAATTAACTATTTCTTAGATGAAGTAGCTTTGAGTTAGTTGCATAGAAAAACATTACCTACTCTTAAAAAAAAAAAAAGATATTGAATTTGGTAAAAATTTGTAGAAACCAAGTAGTTTATTAAGCCATAATTAATACCTAATATATAATAAATAAAACATTGACATACAGTGGAATTTCATACAATTGATATGAGTGTTCTTTATAAGGGGAATTTATACTGTAAAAGAGGAAAGCTGAATCTATGCTAAATACTAATTATTTTCAGTTTCTTACTCAACATTTTTCTGCTTTTAAATTTCATTTTAAGTTGATTTCACACCTATGTTAAAAAGAGAAAAGCTGTAACTAATTTAAAACTTCTCAAGAGTTTTAAGCAAAGTGCCAAGTAAATGTAATATATATTTTATTATATATACAGTTCTTGTTTAAGGTTTATTTATACTTAAAAAAAGAAGAAGAAATAAAGAAAGAGAGAAAAAATTAAAGAAAATGAAATTTTGGAAAAATTAGCTTTTGGCAGTGGTTCCTGGCATTGGTGGACCCACTCCTAGAGATGAATATGTATCAGTTGTTAGTATAGCACATGCATTTGAATTTTCTAACTTTTCTGGTGCTACTGGTTTTGCTCCTGTAGAAACCATGCCTCAACTTACTACTCACCATGTAGTCTGTAAAACAGCAACTTCAGCATCCCGGGGGGGGGGGGGGGGGGCTGTTAGACGAGAAGAAGCTTAGCCTCAGTCCAGAACTACTGAATCCTAATTTACCAAGATTCCCAGATGATGGGTATTGTACATTAGAGTTTGAGAAGCAGTACCATAGAGCAAAGCAAATATGAAAATTTTCTTTATGAAGCTAATCAATAAGTAATGTAATAACATTAATTCTAGAGATCTACCATATCCTATAACCTCTAATGCTTTGTGTATAATAACATAAAATAGGAGAAAAAAACAAGTTGGATAGTTTATATGACACTCCATAAAACACAAACATATAAACTAAAAGATCATAGGAATTACTAAAAGTACTGCATACAGATAAGATTATTTATTATATAACTGAAGAATATTGATTATCAGATTATATGAGTTATTGAGATGATAATTTGCTTATATGCTATCTAGCTTCATTTCTAACTTGAAAAATTATAGTCTTTGTTTGAATGCTACTAGGAATCGATATTTAGTGTACTGGCAAAAAAAAAAATATATATATATATATATATTAGTGAGTCTCTAAGAGACTCAGGAAATAACTCTATAGAGTCCATATTCTGCTAAAGAATTAGCTGTGTTGACTAAACCTGTCAGGAAAGTTCAGGATAATCTCTCACACTATCATTCAATGTAAAGCATGGAGTTTTTCTTTTTCTCATGATGCTTACTCTTCTAATGAGGTCATTTCTAACTTCACAATTCAGGTGCCTCTTCTCTGCTGAGCGTATTTTCTAATGTTCCACCAAAATGGTAATTTATCTCTTCTTGTCTTTTATAACTGGGTATGAAACATTTAATAATTGACACTTATATGGTCGGTATTAAATCATTTTGTCAGTGGTCTTTCATTTACTGGGCTCCACACAATCATTGCTCTTGGTCTTCATAGTTTGAAAAGAAGTAAATCTGTATTGTCATGAGAAACATCACCTTCTTCAATGGTGGAAATGCCAAATAGTCATCATGTTGGTTCTCTAGTTTTAAATAATTTGAGAAAAGGACAAGAGTTGCAAAAGTTCAGATTCTGCACTTCTGGAAATTACAATCAATATGGAAATGCAACGTAGTGTGATTAGAGTGAATTGGCTCTTTACTAAAAGTTATAAGAGTCAAACTACTTTCTAATTTTATGAACTTGAGCAAGGCTTTCTCTCTCATCTGTTTCTCATCTATAAAAAAACAAAAACCAAAAAACAGATTATACCAGATGATCATTACCTCAAATTCTAGCTTTAACGTTACCTAATTCTATGCCAATGACACATCATATGTCTAGGATAATAAAAATACTGTGAAAATTCTTTTATAAATTATTTACAGGCATTTAAAACTAAACATGAATATTAAATGCCTCCCATTTGTTTTACCTTGAAGGAATGAGTCCATCGATGATGTGTAAAACACCATATGCCCTAATGGCACAGGAATAGCTGAGCAGGTGAAATTTGCCATGTCCATTTAATCCCACCACAACAGTAATCTCTCTTGCACACACACAATTTCTGTCATAGTTTTTTCATGGGTATGGTCATATTAACACAAAGAACAATTGGCTAAAATCTGGAAAGAAACCTAATGAATCATTTGGAAGACAAAGAGAGATAAATCATACTTTAGGAAACAAAATGAAAATTAAGTGGAGGTTTATGCCTTTCGCCTAGCCAGTTGTCTTCACATGCTGAATGGAGGGAGTGAATTCTATCATTGCAAATATTATTTAAAAAAAAATATTTTTAATCAGGTCAGTGCTAAATTAATTTTTTTTCCTTATACAGTATTTTTATTACACCACATACACAGAATAAGGTCCCTGAAACATGATTACTCATTAAAAACTGATGTATTCTAGCTACTGCATGAGATAAATACCATTGAATAATTTACCTAAGTATAATTAGAGAAAGAAAGTCAGCATTGCTAAAAACTTAATGCACTCCTTTTATATGACTACTTGTTATGAAAATTTGGTCATATTAACACAGAGAACAACTGGCAAAAATCTGGAAACATGACTAATGAATCATATGGAGGATGAAGAGAGATAAATTATACTTCAGAACAGTGAGGACATTGGTTAGAGGTTCATATTTGATATTTCTAAACTACCCGTTCTTTCTTATAAAAATAGCTATGTGATGAGATGTTTAGAAAAAAAAAAAAAACATAAGCAAAATACCTTGTTTCCTCTTAGCTTATAGTATATTCTGGCACGATTGCCACTGAATCAATTTAGAAACAGTAGCAACTGAGTTTGCATCTGATACTTCCCAAAGGAGCAAAATTTTTTTTGCTTATCCCTTCTGATAAATCTTCTAATTAATAAGCCAATTAAAATTTTATTTGTGACCTTGAGTTAGTGTGAAAAATTTCATCCAGAATAGGCCTAAGACATGATTCTCTCATTTAACCAAATGTGAATTCACCAGTTCGATATAGTTCAGGCTCAGAGCAGAGAAACTAAGAGACTATTCAAAACAATGGGTTATTATTGTCATTATTAATGTAAAAAGAGTTTTCTATTATTTTTCTACTGAGAAGTTTTTTATTTGACTCACAGCTCTGCTGTTGTAATGGAAATTGCTACACAATGTGGTGCATATTTCCTAAAGTCTTATTTGTGATTATATAAAATTTATGATTAACTGGCTTAAAGCAACATAAAATCAGATTTCAATGGTTTCCTGGAAATTTTTCCTTTGCGAATTATTATGTTATGTTTCTCATACCCTTCGCCACTATATATATATATATATATATATATATATATATATTAAAAAGGTACAAAAATCAATTTTATTGTTTTTCTGGTAATACATAAGATATGACTGATATTTTGTAATGAATAATTTAGAGATAATTTTAAACTAGTCAGCCATGATTTGACAGAAATTTGCATTAATTTCTAAAACTATATAAACTATCTTTGTATTTATTTTATGGTAGGGTAAATAAAACAATAAAGAAGAAAAAATAGTCATTCTTTTCTACTTAAATTTGTTTTTACTTTTTTATTATAAAAAGATGCATATTCATTGTAGAAATATAAAAAAATAAGGGAAAGAATGAAAAAGAAAATAAAATCAGTTTATTATTATGACACCCACAAATAATGGGTGGGTTTTTAAGATTTTTTTCTTACTAATTATTTTATGTTTTTAATCAAACAAGTCATATATAAATATTTAAAAAAAATAAAAATATTACAGATATCACTGAAATCCCTACCCAAAATCACACTCTGAAAATAAGTTTTATCTCTTAGAAGTTTATCTTTCTAAATATTTACCTGTGAATTAATACATGAACTATATAAATAGATGCATGGCTCATTAAAGAGACATCCTTGATCGTATTATAAGCAAAATCATCCAATTTCTTCTTTGTGAATTTTTTTTCTTTGTGTCTTAAGAGATTCTCTCTGATATCATTGTCAAAAGTTCTTCTTTGGGGAAAGCTGGGATGATGGCTCAGCGGGTTAGGCGCTCGCTTTGAAGCCCCAGGAACCGAGGATCGAATCCCAGCCCCGGCCCATGCAGATCCACATGCTGAACTGGAGTGTGACCCCAGTTCAGTTCTTGCTGGGACCTATGCGAGAGGCTCCCGGCCCAGTTCCTACCCTGCGCAGCCCTGTGCCCACCTGTGGAGTGAAACCATATGGAAAACTAATGTTGTTAACTATGGAGACTGTTCTGGGCCCTCCCACTTCTCTCTGTCTCTCTCTGTCTCTGTTTCTCCCTATCAAAAACCAATAAAATAAATCTTTAAAAAAAAAAAAAAAAAGTTCTTCTTTATTTTCTTTCCCAGTTCATAGTTCTTCATGATTAGGCTTTTATAACTTTTGGAGTTTATATTTTAGTATGAAATAAGTTAGAGTTTTAATTTTACTTTTATCCATAGACTATATCAGATTTTACAAGAATATTTAAAACTCCATATATTTTAACTGATTTGTTAACATTTCTATCAACTCACAATTTTGGTTCTTGCTAAAGTCTCATGCAAACACACAGAGAAGGAGGGAGAGCCCAGAGCAACTCCCATAGTTGCATATCATCAGCTGAGACACAGTTTCACTCCACACAGGTAGATGTGGGACCATTCAGGGTAGAAACCAAACCAGGGACACCCCACATGAGAGGCGAGAACTGCTACCACCATCCTGTAGGTCACCAGTTGTGCTGTAGTTCAGCACATGGGTCTGTACAGGCTGGAGCCAGGACTTGATTGCTGGACCTTGACTTGAGGTCACAAAGCAAGCCCTCAAACCTGTTGAGCTATCCCGGCACCCCTAATGTCTATAATTTTTATTCTGATTTTTCAAATCAGTAAATCTGTTCTTAATTTATTTCCATTTTACCAGTGGCACATTATAATTATCAGAAATTTGCAAAATTAATATTTGTGTAAGAGCATTCCCTGAACCGTGAATATAATTTCATGAATTTTTCTAGATGTGTTTTTATTTTTATTTTTTTTCTATATATGACAGTCCTGATGGCACCTTGGTTTCTGCTCAGTGAAACTTACCTTGGACTTCTGACCTCTCCAAATATAAGAGCATAAATGTGTTCTTTTAAGACATCAAGTTTATAGTAATTTACTATAGTATCAATGTTATATAGATTTTTGTTAGGTTCATGTCTAGGTTCTTCATAGCTTTTTGCAGTTGCAGATAATATAGATTTTCTATTATATTTTAATTGACTATTATAGTGATAAAAATTTGATTTATATATTCTGACCTAGTATTCATCTAAAGTATTAAAGACCTTGTTAATCTCTAAAGCTTTCTATGTAAATGACTACTTTATAAGATTTTCTTATCTCATCCATTTTTTATATTCAGATTTTTTTTCTTTTTTTATTTGTATGCTTTGATCAGGATTTTTATGTTGAATAACAGTAGTGATTATCATCTTCTTTGCCTTTTTATATAACAAAAATAATACTTATAATGCATAATATCTCTGTTAAATATGTTGTTTGACGTGGATTTATTTTATAAGGATTTTTTGAGAGTAAGAAAGTCGCCTTCTGTGGTTGTTTGTACTATGTCAACTTGATTAAGCTAGAACTGTGTTCTCCAGAATGTATTTTTCTGTATAGCTCCAAGATAGAATTAACTGAAGAAAAATTTTGATTAGAAGTTGAAATCTGATGTAGTAGCTACTGTTGTCTGAAGATCACTGTGGTAAGATTTCAACACACAGGAATGTGGGAGTATTGGCAGTTTTCAGGTTGTCCTCATTTCATCTATTTTATATCCAGCTTTCCCTCCTGATGGATGACCATGTAGACCATCTGTAGTCCAGATTTACTACCTGATTATTGGTGGTGAGCCCACTTGTCAACTTCCCATATACCTAGCAATGAAACTTTCATTTATTTAATGAGTGGTGTGAAAAAAATTCTGGATTAATGTATTAGCCCAACTGGCTGAAAAAGACTACAATAGGTGGTTGTTTGCTAGCTAAAAGTGAGATACAAAAGGTGACCTAAATTAAATTCTGTTGACGTGACAGAAATTCTTGGTGTACTATTATGAAAGATACACAAAGGCAAAGAGAGATTGAAAGCTAGAGTGAATTTGTTATTTAAGAGTTTTTTATCCTCTTTTCAATTATGTCCTGTAGAAAATTGCATAGAACACTCTCATCACAAAGGCTTTGAGAAATATATAAAGGCTGTCTGGAAAAAATCCAGGCATTGTTAATATAATGAGAACAGTTAGATGGCTGGATACTTCCCAGGCAGGACTTGTATATATACAAAATACTGAAATGACATCTTTTAACAGTCTTATAATGATTGTTCTTTGAAGATCAGGAATAACAGTGAGAAATACTGCCATTGAAATGGACAAGGTCAAGTATTAGCATGTACTCACTATGGTAAAAGTGTGTGTGTTTACTATAATGAGTACACAAAGATTATTTGTACTGGCTACTTGATCAGGATTTCCCTGGACTGCAAGAGTTGCTGTCCTACTAACATTCATTGCTTTGTTCAAAGTAGAAAAGCTCAGGGTGGTTGAACAGAAGACTGATTTGAATCACAATGAAGAATCTCTACTTAAACAGTTCTCAGAATTGAGCCAGTTCAAAGATCTATTTTACCTTAAATTAGAAAAGGATGTATCCTCCTGAGGAAGGATCTTAATATACCGTTGTGACAAATTTTAAATCTTCCATTTAGCCTTCCCTAAAATGACCTGTGGCCACTTACTAGGAAACTAAACAGATATCAGAGAAGTTGCTGGACACTAACTCTGATGTGATCCAAAACACTGGTTTACCAGTCAGACTAGATGTTTATGAAGGTCAGGAGAATTAATGAAATTTTAACTCAGATTTATCTCACAGTGTTACACAAGTATGCACACACAGATACAAACACATGCACTCATACAACACTATGCAAGAATGGTTCACGGAAGTTAGTATTACAGATTTCGAGGTCATAATCAATTCTATATTATGTACCTAATTTTACATAGTTGTAGTAGCCAACCTCCAACGAGGTCCCCAATGAGCCTTACCTCCTGGTACTCATGTATTTGTGAATTCTTCCTTTGTATTAAATAGACTTGGATTGTGTTACCAATAGGGTATTGTGTTAATCACAGTAATTATGTGATATATGAGGCTAAGTAATTTATTGTGCACTAATTTTTGTAATAAGAGTACCCTATTTCCAGGTATAGAAAAATACACTAGCTATTGATTGCTGTGTAAAAAATTATCTCAAACTTTAGTAGTTTAAAGCAACCATAGGGGAAGCCGGGATGGCTCAGTGGATTAAGTGCTCACTTTGCAGCCCCGGGGACAGAGGATCGAATCCTGGCCCTGACCCGTGCGGACCCACATGCTGAACTGGGGAGTGCCCCCAGTTCAGTTCTCACTAGGGCGAGACCCTGGCCCAGTTCCTGCCCTGTGCATCCCTGCCCACTTGTGGAATGAAACTATGTGGAAAAACCAATGATGTGCAACTATGGAGACTGTTCTGGGCCCTCCCCTTTTTCTCTATCTCTGTCTCTGTATCTCTCTCTCTCTCTGTCAAAAACAATAAAAAAAATCTAAAGCAACTATAAACATCTATTATCCATGGGCCATACATTTAGAAGCAGCGCAGTTGTGTGGTTCTGGGGTCTTCTATGAAGATGCACCCAAGATGTCAATTGACAGTGTAGTCATGTGAAAGCTTTACTGAGACTAAAGGATCTGCTTCCAAGATGCCTTGTTTCACGTTGCTGTCATTAGTGCTGGCTGTTAATATGAAACCTCAGTTCCTTGTTGTGAGAACCTTTATAAAAGGGCTACTCATGTGTCCTTAGTATATGGATCTGGCTTCTCCTAGAATGAGTGATTCAAGAGAGAAAGTCATAAAACACAATGTCTTTCTTGACTTTCACTCAGAAGTTAAACATTATTTTCTCAATATCCTGTGGGTTACTAAGGTCACTGCTAATTCAACGTGGTAGGAAGCTGCAAAAGGGAATCACTAGCAGGACACGAGACTCATTTAGAAATTTATAGGCGTGGATCTATTTCTGGATTCTTTATTATATTCCATTGGTCCACTAGTCTACTTGTACACATGCAATACTATTTTAATTAATATAAATAAATATTTATTCCTTTCTGGTAGGAAAAATATTTCCTTAGTTTTTTAATGTTGGTCTATTTTTTCCTATTAGTTTTAAACCAAGAACACTTTTCCATTTAAAAAATCATATTAGGTTTTTGAGTGGAATACCAGTGAATAAGTAGATCAACTTATGAAAAATAAATATTTTTCCAATACTAAACCTTCCCATTTATTAACATTGTTTTTTTAATTTCAGTTGTTTTAATATTCTTGAGAAAATTTGACCTTTTTCCTTATCATAATATGTTGTATTTCTTATTGAGGTTATTTTAATGTACTTTATGTTTGTTTCATTTATAGGACAATTTTATAAAAAAGTTAATACATTTTTATTGTTGCAAGAGAATTTCCTTTTTCAATATTGTGTCTTATATTCATCCACATTTTAGAAGTCTCATTATATCTAAAAGTCTCATTATATCTAAATTGATGCCATATTTCTTCTTTCTATTTGATTCATATATCTAAAAATAAACTACATTTCTTATATTAACTGTCAATTGTTAAAGACTTCAAAATTTAGTTCTAGCATGCAAGTGGTTTGTGAAAACAGACCTAGAAGTAGTCTATTTGAATAAATTGGCCAGAACAAACTGTCAAACATAAAAGACATAATCAGAGAGAAAAATTATCATTAATTTTTTTAAATATTATTTTATACATAAATAAGTGGCTAAGTATTTGGTTCAGCATGCATAATTTTAGTGTTTTATCTTTGGAAAGCTGATGAACTGGCCTATAAACCAGTACTAGATGCAAAACACTATAAAGTTAAGGGCAATAAAGTAATATATGCCTGTATTATAGTACCTGTTACATAATATATTTTTAATTAGAAATATATACATAATTTATTGAAAAATAATCAAAATAATTCATTACCTTGATGGTGACTTTATGGGTACAAAGTTCATATGTCAATTTATTTGAGGAAAATGATAATAAAATCTAAAATTATAATTCATAAACTGAAAAATTTATATCTATAGCTCCCTAGAGAATGGTGCTTTATTTGTATGTTTCAAAACTCTTGGATGCAGGTTAGAAAAAAATCAGTGGAATTAGGCCTACATACAATCATAACAAATTAATTATCCGATTCCAATATTGTTGGTCCAACTTCTTGCATTGCTTTTTCTTTTTTTCCATTCAGACAAGATGATTTTTACTGTTTAAGATTGTTTTTCACTGGTTTGCTCAGATTTTGTCTCCCTTCCTCTCTCATGACATACAATTGGCATATTTCAGATAGACATGTAGAAGACAGCTATATAATTTCATTTTTTGATGCTAGCAGACTTCTCTTTTTTCTTTTTCTTTTTTATTGATTTTTTTTTTTTTTTTTTT
>PVKE010018971.1:0-28966 GCA_004027555.1 Craseonycteris thonglongyai | reverse complement strand
ATATCTGAAAAGGCCTTAATTCCTCCTTCATATCTAAAGGTTAATTTTGCTGGATAGTTAATTCTTGGCTGGAAATTTCTCTCTTTTAATATTTTGAAGATTGGGGTCCACTCCCTCCTGGCTTGCAGAGTTTCTGCTGATAAGTCTGGTGACAGCCTGATAGGTTTTCCTTTGAAAGTTATGTTTTGTTTTTCCCTGGAAGCCTTGAGAATTTTTTCTTTGTCATTGGTTTTTGTCACCTTCAGAACAATGTGCCTTGGAGAAGATCTGCTAGGGTCTAGGTAGTTAGGGCTTCTGATTTCCTCTTGGATTTGGGGCTGTAATTCCTTCCACAGGTTAGGAAAATTTTCATCCACTATTTGTTTTAGTAGACTCTGAGAAGATTTCATCTCACTTCATTCTGGTACCCCTATTATTCTAATATTGTTCTTTCTGACAGAGTCAGAAAGTTCTTGTAGGGCTCTTTCATTTCTCTTGATTCTCATTTCCCTTTTTTCTTCCCTCTGTGACATATCCATGTTTCTATCTTTGATTTCACTCATTCTTTCCTCTAGCTGGTCAGCCTTGTTTCCCAGGCTGGTCAGTTCTTTTTTCATCTCTCCCATGATTCCTTTCATTTCAAGGAGTTCCTTTTGGTTCTGCTCTAACTTCTCAATTTTATTGGCAAAGTACTCAGTTTGCTCAGAAAATTTCTTGCTGAGATCATTTAACTGTGTCTGGGTACTTTGCCAGCATTATCCTCTAATCTTTTTAACGCTTGTACAAGAGGGAGAAGATTTCCAATTTGTTCACTACTGTGTAGCGAAAAAACTTACGTAAACCAGCTCCATTGTTAGGTTCTGTAGTTGTATCAAGGGAGAGCTAAATGCTAGAGGAGATTAACCTTAAGGTCTGTATGTAAGTTACTAGATGGGGAGAGGGACTGGAGATTTCTCTCTCAGTAAACTTGTACTACTTTAGAAAATAAAGTAAGTCGTGGATTCCCCAGGTAACCAAAACAAAGCATTTCTTTTTGGCACTAAAAGTTGAATTATAGGTATAACAGATGTGAAAGTGTTTTGGAAAAGTAGTTAAAGCACTAGAAAAATGTGAAGGTTTGTGGTGGAAACAATCCTCCCACCCTCTCCTCAGAGACCTGTATTACAGTTTGCATGAGGAAGACTGGTAGTAATAAAATGCACTAATAAGAGCGTATAAGTAAAGGATGACTTAAGAGTGATGAGCTCTACAATTAGCATACTTTAGTGGGATTACCAAAAGTTTTTTTTCAGTGATTTTTACTTGAGATGCTTGAGAATGATATTTTTCTCTTTGGAACACTGAGAATAATAGAGGTTAATTCTATTTGCATCTGCTTGAGTGTTTCAAGACTGTTCCTGCAGATTTAGAAATCAAGTATAGATAAGTTCTCACAAAGCTCTTTATGGCTGACTTGTATTCATTTCTGAATTCTTACACCTAGATAACCCTTAAAATTCAATTCTAGGGGAAAAAATGCTACTGTTCCAGATTCGGAATTATTTGTTCTTCATTTTTAGCATCTGTTAGATGATTCAGGAAAATAAATTTCTACATGTACTCACTCATCATTTTGTAAGTAAATATATTATTAGATTAACGAATCTATACATACAAATCTAAAATTGTGTATTGTATACTCAAAGGAGTATACAAAGAGCCAAAATTAACCACAAATTACAATTCACTTATCTACTTGTATTTGTAAAATTGCATACAGGTATAACCAACTACTACTAATCTGGATTATAAGTAAAGTAAGAGTAAGGGATGCCAGGATAACTCAGTGGTTGAGTGCTTGCCTCACAATTGTGAGGTCTGGGGTTCAATTCTTGGCTTTGGTTCATTCAAACCCATACGCTGAATTGTGGTACAACTAGTAACCACCAGGATGGCTCTGTGGTGAAGGTTCTTGCCTCCCACGTGGGAGCCCTCCAGTTCAGTTCCTGCCCTGTGCAGCCCCACTTCCACCTGTGTGGAATGAAACCATGTCACAACTCATGATGTACAACTATGGAGACTACTCCAGGTACACACACACTCTCTCTCTCTTTCTCACCTTTCTCAAACAATAAAATAAATATTAAAAAAATAATAATAATAAGAGTGAGTTTTCTAGGTTTAGAGCAGGGGTCTCCAAACTTTCCAGCCTGAGGGCCGCATTAACTATAAAACAGCAGTTTGGGAGCTGACTACACACTCGAGGTCCAAATAAAAAAGAATCAAAACATAGATGTTGTTTTTAATTATTTATTTAATATTATTTTATTCAGTTATTATTTAATAACACATTGATACAATACACATGAACACCTGTATTAGTGGGAATGGTGAAATTGTTTCCTGGATGCCAAAATAGCAGACATTTCTGGCTTTAGACTTGATGTCCCTAACATCAACAGTGACCTGAGATTATCATCAGACAAGTTTGTTCTCAAATTGTTCTTCATGTATTTCATTCTTGAAAATGTTTGTTCACACAAGTATGTTGTTCCAAAGATTGAAAGGTACCTTGATGCAAAAGTTTTGACATTAGGAAAGTCTTCCTTGGGCAAAAACTGGTAAAAACCCACCAGTCCTTCTTTGAACTTGTCCCTAAGGAGGTTATTTGCTTGCAGCTCAATGACCTCCAGCTGCAGTTCATCTGGGCATCTGGCCACATCTGCTTCAAATGGGTTTTGAAACAGTCTCACTTCTTCTGCCTTTGAATCCAAGTCAGAAAACCGCTCCTAAAACTGCAGCTGGAGGTCTTTGATGATCTCGCATGCAAATGACATGGGGAACTCAGCTGTTGCTTCAGCCATTAAGACCTTGCACTGCTGAAAGTGCGTCAAGTTGTTGGCCTGTACTTGTTCCAAAAACAAGACAAGTTTAGATCTGAAGGCCTTTAGGCGGGTGTATAGATCAGAAACTAGATTTTTCTCTCCTTGTAGTTTTAGGTTCAGAAAATTTAAATGACTAATTATGTCTGCAGCAAAGGCCAATTTCCATACCCACTCTTCATCAGACAGTAATGGCTGTGGCTTGCCTTTACTTTCCAGGAAGTCACCTATTTCCTTTCTTAATTCAAATACTCTGCTCAGAACTTTCTCACAACTTAGCTATCTTACTGCTGTGCAATATGGTAAATCTTGCGATTCTGTGTCTCTTTCAACATGTCTCTAAACTGTCTATGGTTGAGCCCATGTGACCTTATTAAATTCACCATCTTCACCACAGGATTCAGTACACTGTTAATGTCCACATATTTAGCACACAAAGCTTGCTGGTGAATAATACAGTGCAGGAACATTGGTTGTGGAATGTTTTTCTCATTACACATCTGCTTCACTTGTCCAACCAAGCCTTTCTTTATGTCACTCATGTTCTTTCCTCCATCAACAGTCAGGCAACTGAGGTTAGTCCAGTCCAAGTTATAATCAGCAAATGTTTTTTTCAATTAATTGAATATATCCTCTCTGGTAACAGTGCCATACAAGCTATGTAGGGAAGCCAGCTCTTGTGTTATGTTCATGTCTTCATCCACACCTCTAATGAACACAAGTAGTTGAGAGGTGGAACAGCTGTCCAGCAATTCAACCATTGCAATTGAAAAATGGCGAAACTTGCTTGCATTTTTCGCTATTTGAGTCACAATGTTTTCACCCAGGTCTGCAACATGGCGGGCAATGGTATTGGCACCCAAAGCTACATTTTTATATTGTTTCGACTTTTCTGGGCAAAGTTCCTCAGCCACCTCCAACAAACATTCCTTCACTACTTCCCCATCTGTAAACGGTTTGCCACTTTCAGCCAGGACGTAGGCAACTTTATAACTGGCCTTAGTTAATTAAGAATTCATTTTCATTTGAGGATTTACTGAACAATGTCCTCTGAGATGTGAGTTGATTTTGTAATTTAGAAAATTTTTCGGCAATGAATTTACCCTCCAACTGTGCATATTTCTCTTGATGTTTGCTTCAATGATGACAGCGCAGGTTGAATTCTTTCATCACAGCCACGGTTTCATTGCAAATCACACACAATGCTTTCTTGCCAGATTTTATGAAGAAGTATTTCAAACTCCATTCTTCTTGAAATTGCCGACCCTCATCGTCTGTTTTTCTTTTCCTCTTCTCGGCCATCATTGGTCACTAAAATAAAGTGACTTCAACATGAATAAATAGTGAAACTGAAAGTATCTTTCACACAATATTGCTCAAAAACACTGATTATGCAAACTAATTTTGTTGCAAATATAGCTGCAAATGACCCAAAACAATTTTTAAAAATTCTTGATTTCTTAAGTTAAACTTACCTGAATATAGTCTGCAAATATATCCACTTATGGTAGAGAGATTGTTGCTCTTAATGTTTCCTCTTCAGAATATTAAGAAAATTCTTGTTAAACTAATGACATTCCCAATATTTTATACACACTGGTAAGTAATTATGCGAAGATAATTATCACTAAATAAAATAGAGTGCAACATGTTTCGCAATTAGATGCTAACTGACACCAACACCTCCTCGTTGCAGCAGTCAACCACAACTGGCAAACTGATCAAAATAATCAAGTCATGAACAAGCAGCAAACCACTTAAAAACTCTGCCACTAGATGGTGTTATATCATCTCATTGACTGTGAACAGAAGTAGAAAAAGTAAGCGGCTGATCTTGGCAGGATACATGTCAATTTCCGTAATTTTTTTCCGTAGATAAAAAGGTCTCCATGGGCCAGATGAGAGGGCCTCGCGGGCCGCATCTGGCCCACGGGCCATAGCTTGGAGACCCCTGGTTTAGGAAATGATACTCACCATTTATAAAATGTGGATTTTGGGGTGCCTATAAGTCTTTCAAGTGAAGTTGTATGATAGCAAGCTATGTATACAGTTCTGGTTGCCCAGAAGGATATCTTTGCCAAAAATAAAGATCTGAAATGTACTAATAAATGGATAAGTACTGTGTTGTATATGTGGGAGTAACAGAATGAGTTATGGTATAAAGTAAAAATTGTGAAGGATGAAACCCTGGAAAACATCACAATTTAAGGGACACTTGAGGACAATCCTAAAAAAAAAAACATGTGAGCTTGGGTTTTCCAAGACATAGACTGAATTAGATGTGCAAGAGATTTACTGGGGAAAACACTTGTAAAGAATAGAAGGGACAGTGAGAAGGAGTAGGAAGGGAGTTATTTTATACAAAGATGTGCTTCTCACACCTGTGAAAGGAGAAAGAGAAGAAAGCATTCCAAAGGAAGAGTCTTATCCTGCAATGCATTTCCTAGAAAAATTTGACCAGACCAATGGGAAGTCCCTAAGCAAAGATTATCTTCCAGATGAGTCCTGTGCAAGCTGGAACTGGTGGGCATTAGTACCTCTGTCATGCTCACTCATTGACTGGGCACAGTGCAGGGGATATAATTTGGTACAAACGTGGTGATGAATGAAAAGTTGTGGCAGATAGGGTGGCTGTCAGTTATCTTGGCTTCCTAAAGCAAAATCTCCTAAAGAAGATCTGAGAGGTGGATCTTAGAAATATGAGAGCAACTAGAAAGAATGGTGGTATCAAAGTCACACAGAAGAAGTTGTATGTATTATACAACTCTGAAAGGAAATGATGGATAAATCATCTTAACACTACAAATTTGAGCCTGATACTTTTCTCTGTGAAACCGGTAGTTAATAGTCATATGTAAAAATATGCATAATTGGAGGTGACATTAATACTGGTAAAAACTTACTTCTGGAGAAGGTGATGGATTAGCTTTAAAGTTTAGAACCATTCATAATCTTCAAATATGCACTTTGAGTTGATTTGAAATATTTTATACTCGAGTTTCCTAATGGAGTTAATTAATCACTTCTGATTTCATTGCAAACATAGCACCATCCAGAAACAACGTAGCCACAGTGCAAGCAGAAATCAAAGCTTATCATGCCTACATATTTAGAGATGAAAAAAGTATTTTTCTAAACTTTAATTCTTACTTCTTATAATCACAACTGCTTAATTTCTATATTACTTTTCTTTGTAGATTTTAAAATTATCCATCACCTTTTCTATTATCCTTATGAACTTATTCCTGAAGAAAAAAAAAAAAATGAGTCTACATCTCATAATCTCCCTAGATGCATATAATTGGTCGTGAAAGGGCCAGAAGCAAGGATCCATTTCCAGAAGTACTTTGGGATGTCCATTATATACATACCCCAACACAGATATGTATTTAAAGAAGAGCAAGATGTGGGTAGGGAAAATCTCTATTTATTTCACCCCTCTGATCTACCAAGCTGAGTAATGACTTCCCTGATGACCTGCCCCAAGACATTAGAGTGTCATTGCTCTAAACAAGAAGGGAGATCAACTGTGGGTGTGTGTGAGACTTCCAAATGGAAATCATGAAGGGTTGGATGGTTAAGTCTTAGAGTAAAAAGAAGATAAGAGATAAGGTAGAGTAAGACTATAAATTCCTTGAGGGTGGGCACCATGTCTATTATTGCTATTTATTTTATCATCAGCACAGTGTTGACCTACTGGCCAAAACTGACAATTTGCAATTCTAATACCAAAATTGAATGGATTTTGTTCTCAAATTGACTCATGTTTTAAATCTAATTTCTGCAACCAGCTCAGATTGAAAGTACAGGAGAGTACCCCTTCTAGTTTACCCTACAAAGTTTAGACCTGATCTCTGGACACAGTGTAGACATTTAAGAACTCTTTGATGGAATTGTACTGTTAAACAGTTTAAAGTGATTTAACCTCTGAGGTGTTTAATTTATATAATGTGACCACCATCGATATCCTCTTTGGTTTCTGATCAATATCCAGTACTGACTGTTGAGGAGAAAGTCTTCGGCATTTCTCTGTCTAATAGTTTTTATATTTTACAACTTTAAAGGAAAAGAGGATGGCCTTGAGTCATTTTATTAAAGTCAACTGCCTCTTTATATATATCTGATTGGAAATATCAGCCAATTAGGCCTAATAGATTTTTCCATATGAAGTAGCTATATATTAAAAAAAACTTACAGAACAGAATTAAAGGCAGTCCCCACATTCACCATAATCAGACCTCTGGTTGGCATCCACTCTTCTGGGTTTACAGATCTGCTCTTAACATCATCAATCAAATAGAATTATATTTACTTTTTTTTTTAATTTCCGGGAGATATTGATTTTTAACAATTGGAATAATTATATAGTTAATACATTTAAATAGAAAATACTCTCAAAAGGTTTTACAGCTTTACAATAATCTCCATTTCTATTTCTCTAAAAATAAAAATGTGTGTGTGTGTGTATGTGTGTACATACACATTAGGAAAGTGTTTTATGCAATATAAATGTATGTATAAGATATACATATATGTATGAAAATATATAAACACACATATACACACAGCATAAAATTTCACTAAACTTCCAAATACAAACCAGGGTTTCAAATGTTTGAAAATATTGTTAAGCTTTTAGATTCTGTTTAGCTTATTCTTATTTTGGACACTGGCAGAGTTTCAAAATCTTGAAGCTGAAAAACATGTTTGATATTTCATAATTATGAACACAAAATTGGAATGATTTAGAGACATATGCGATGATGAAAACAATTGAAATCATTAAGTTTCAGTAAGTTTATTAAAGTGTTTAAAGATCAATGTGATTTTGCTTTGAGCTGAATTTAGGTATACCTCCAGAGGTGACATCAGTAATTTATCTGAATTGTCCAATACTCCTAACATTGCAGAAAAAAAAAATTAAGACAAAGGTAATTAAAATTATAATTCAACCAATACTGAGAAATAACTTGAGGCAGAAGAAATGTATAAGTTTATACAAAAGTTTTCTTTTAAGGAAGACTTTTAGACTTTCAAAGATAAAATATTGGTTGTACATTGCGTATTTCTTCACAATGATCAGGTATTCCCTATTTACATGATACAGACATCTTCATAGTCATCATACTGAACACACAAGTGTGAGTTATTTCTAAATTTTATATAATATTGTAAGGTGACAAGACTTCCCGCTTTGGGCAGGACAGTCCCAATTTTTAACAATTTGTCCCGCGTCCCGCAGCATTTTAAAAAAGTCCCAATTTTTGGAAAGAATGCACGACAAGCTAGGGAACAGCAGGAGATAGTCCAAATTTTTAATCAAGAACACCCCCCCCGTACCCCCCTCAATCGATGGTGTCCTGCTTTACCAATGTTAAAATCTGGTCACCTTAGGGAGGGGATGCTGGGATGGCTCAGCCAGCTGAGCGCTCATCTTGTAGCCCTGAGGTCCAAGGATTGAATCTCGGCCCTGGCCCATGCAAACCCATATGTTGAACTAGGGTGTGCCCCAGGTTCAGTTTTTGACATGACATGCTTGCCATTTAAGAGGCTCCCAGCTCGTAGAATCACACCTCCCATGCGGGTGGCCCCTGGCCTGGTTCCAGCCTTGTTCAGTCTTGCACCCACCTGTGGAGTGAAACTATGCCCAAAGCTAATGTTGTCAACTATGGAGACTGTTCTGGGCCCCTCCCCTTCACTCTGTCTCTCTGTCAAAAACAATAAAAAAAAATAAAGAAAGAAAAACTACAAAGCAGAGTGGGTAGTACAATTCCTTTTATGTTGCAAAGTTTTAGATTGTTAGTAACATAGATATATAGAACTGTATTGTTCTGTATACATCAATATATCAGGAATAAAATATTAAACTTATTTAATCAAAGTTAATACTGGGATGGAGGTTTGTGAGAGGTGAAGAAAAGCTTCCGGGTTTTATGTTCTACTTTCAGTATTCTGAATTTGTTAATTACATATTCCATTGCTTTTATTTAAAAAGTCAACAGAGACTCTGGGCCTTTATTGGCTTTCATCTTTACAAGATTTCTTGTAAGATAGAGAAGTTAGGTTTTTAGCACTGTTCAAAGAATTTTTATTTTTCATAAATTCTAATTATTTTATAAATCTTTTTGAATGGTTATTATTTCTCCCTTAAACAGGTTGTGAAAGTTATGTGTAGGGAGTTCAAAAGCTCTCACTAGGCAGAACAGGAATAAGATTTGTGAAGGAGATCACTGCAAAGAGAGGGTATTGACAGATTTAGGGGGATGAAACAGAGGTTCAAGAAGAAATGAAGGCTTCTGGAATAATGTGGAAAGTTCCCCCTCCTCCTGTAACAGCAGAAATGACTAAGGATATATGACAGGTGAGTTGGCCTATCAAAGAAAATTGAGGGCTGAAGGTGCATCATATATTTTTCTCAGATGAGAGGCAATTGAGCTCTCTAGAGAAGACCAGAGACCTGGCATATCAGAGAAGAACATTTAGTAAAATTCCCTCCAATGATAAGGAAAAAATTCAGACAGATACTTAGAGAAGAAAATATGTCTGAAAAACATGGTGGATTAAATATAATACTTAGATCTCTACTTTTCCTCAAGACATCATTAAAATGCTAGGAAATGGTAGGGTGGGAATGAAAAAGCTTTGAAAATGAGAATGGACAAAAGATGCCAGCTAATTTTTTGAAGCAAGAAACTGGATGAAAGTTTGTGAAAGATAAATTTGACTACCAAGTGACTGTAAAGAGAACTCTAATGAGAAGCAAGCTTATTCAGGATGCAGAATTTGAGAAAGACTTAAGACTTGGAGGCAACATTTAATGACTACATATGATATGAGGTGTGGGGTTGAAAATAGGGGTTGGATTTGCTTGTATGTCTATATAAAGAGGACCTAAGATGCTGGTTATCCAGCCAACTACAGGAGTCTGGGGAGTATTTAACCATTACTGACACCCATGTTCCACACTCACAAGTTCTGACTTATGGTAGTCTGAATGGCATCCAGATATGTATATTTTTAAAAGCTCCTGAGATGATTCTGATTTGTAGTCATGGGTAAGAACCACTGCACCTATACAAATTGGCCATTGCTCTGAAAAGGAAAACAGACTATAATTTAGGGACTTTCCCAAGATTTCTCATTGAATAGAACTGAGCTAGGATGAGGAGTGTTTTAATTTCTATAGGTTATATCTTCATTGGCCATCCTGCTTCAGTCCTGCCTATTAGTTGTAGTTTAACTTACTTCCAGGTAATCATAATACTGTCTCCAGAAAGTGCAACCCAAACCCAGCAGAAGAGATTTTGTAGGCCAGAAATGTATTATGTATTAAGGGAGGGGAAAAAAGCATCACTTTTATGCACTATTGACTGACAATCTTAAACACACTTTTTTTCTTTTGTTTACTTGTGACTCTATGCCCTACGGAGAATTATCATGTATGGGTTTTCATAGTGTGAAAGAAATTTTGATATAAAACAATATTGCCCTGAAAATAGAGTGCTGTCCCTCAGAATGGAGGCCAACAAGGATTTAGAATCCTTGCAGGTTGTACTGTCAGTACTAATTTGTGTGCTAAAGTTCCATTTGCAAACCTAAGTAAACAGGAATGTAGATGGCTTGAACAGGATGAAATTGCAATATTGCCCAAAGCAACATGGTAATCAGGGAGAGTTCAGCATGAATCGGAATCAAAAGCATCTGTGACAACTTGAACTCTGTTGCTGCTGGGGCTGGATGGTGACAAGGGAGGGAGGTTTAACCTGTCATACCTGGAATGAAGGGCAGAGAGCCACAAACTAACCATTCAGATAGCCTCTCCAGAATTCAGCAGTACATGAGGGCTTGTGCTAAACAATGACTACATCCAATTTCTCTGCAGCTGTCAATCACTGTGGGTACTGGCAAGTCCATGTTACTGAATTCATCAGCAGCAATAAATATTTATTGCATGTTTAGTGAGCACTTTGGTAGCCAGACTGAATTTGCAGTAAATTTGCGAATAAAATATCTTCCAATTTAGAAAATACACATAAGGTCACATGACAGAAATCTTTCCTAAAGAAATGATAAATAACTTCTTATATAATAAAAAACTCCATAGCATAGTATGAGCCAGGGACTTCTGTGGTTGAAGAAAAAAACCTACTGTACGCAAAGAAAGAAAGATTTCCTTCAGATATGAGGATTTGGGTCCCATATAAATCTCCCATTATTGTCTCAGTTGACTAGGGTTCTCTGTTCAAGTAGACAGACTAATAAAAGTGGCAAAAGTAGTGTTGTTTAGACTCATAAAGTTTCAATTTTATAGAAACCACCTGAGAATGGTTACTGAGGCAGGGAATAGATGTGCCTTTCTACATGGACAAGGTTTAACTTCTGGGGAAGTCGAGCAATGTTTTGACAAGCACTGAACCAGGAGAGCTCAGCAAGTTGAAGAGTGGCATTCATGCTACTTATCCAAACTATGTGTGGGTGATGGAAGAAAAGCCATCCCACCATATGCAGGCATAGGCAAGAATTAAAGAAAAATCCTCTTCTCCCTTTTTCCCTTATAGTCTGTGTCCTGAGCTGTGTGAAATACAAAATCATTTTGTCCTTCTTACTAAAAATGGCCTTTCACTGTTAGACTATATGCATGAGGAAGAAAGAGACTCACAGCCTCCATAAACTTCTTTTTTCATACTTTGATCCTCAATGGCTAATGGAAAACAAAGAAAACCATTTTCCTAAGAGTGGAAATGAGACTAAAAGAAGTAAATAAAAACAAGTCCCAAAATAATAAGATTTCAATTTTTAATTATCAAACTTTCTTGATTTGATGTGGTATCAAGTATGAGGTATGAGATGTGAGGTGTGGTGTGTGTGTGTGTGTGTGTGTGTGTGTGTGTGTGTGTGTGTGTGTGTGCACTCATTTTTATACATATGAGTTTTTCTCTATGCTGATGGTACAGAATAGTCAAACTAGAAGACCTGAAAATCAGGACAGCAAGTAACAAAAATAATGGAGAAGGCACCTTTCTTGGTAAACAAATTTGTAAAACTGTGCTTCTTTCCCCAGGAGGACTACAGCCCAGCCACAGGTTTATGGGTTGATGACTTCATCCCTCACCCAAACACCACCCCCACTGAAGGTACTTTTGTGTAGGGCACACCCAACATAATCCAACTGGTTTACCACCCTGGAAAGCAAACTCCACTGTTCTCCTTTCTATATTCTTTAAATTATTTTATGGGGGAAAAAAAGAAAAACTACTTGATAACATTTTCTATACCAGGGGATGACATAGTTAAATAAGAATGCAAGCGAAAGATGCAAAAAATAAGGCTCCAAGTGCCCTGGGAAATACCATGTCTTTTGCATATGTATATCTGCATTTTTCTAGGGACTGAGGGTTTACAAATGTCAATGACCCCAAAAAGTTAAGCCTTAGGCCCAAGTATAGTGCAACTAATTCATTATAAACATTCACAAAAGAAAATTTTAACTTTTACTATATGCCCCTGGACTATGCGAATGAATTTATAATGCATTGAGATGTTAATTCACCAAAGCTGCTTGAAAATTGTATTTTATAATTTTAAGGAATGATTTCAAATGAAAAGTTTTAATAAATTGTTTATAGTATAAAATTTTAATCTCAGAAGCAAAGTGAATAAACTTCAGAAATTGTACTAGAAAAACTTTACAGTCCACTTTAGCTTCAGTTTTATAGATACTTAATGTCTATCAAGTTCTATTTGTACAGCTAATAAACATGTCTTAATTCTTAAAAATAAATGCTTCAAAAAAACCCACAAATAAACATTTATACCTCTTATGATTATATGTGTGTTTTCTTTCATTTATTATTAGTCCATAGCTCTAATGTTCCTATAGTATATTGGCTTCCACTTAGAAGAAATAAGTTTAATAACTGCAAAGTCGAGCTAATTTCAAGTGATGCGTATTTTTCCTGCTCACATACAAGAACCAAACAGTTGCAGAGCAAGAAATGTCTTCCTATTTTTCTCATTTATGTAGATTATACTCTACTTGGTTGGGTTTTCTTTTTCCATTTTAAAGATAAATCAGTTAATGTATTTTCCTCTGTTTATATATACTATATAAACTTATGAAACATATTCTATAAAATAACATTAATAAATTAAAAGAGGGGAAGCCGAGATGGCTCAGCGGGTTAAGCACTCACTTTGCAGCCCTGGGGACCAAGGATCGAATCCCGGCCCTGACCTGTGCGAACCCATATGCTGAACTGAGGTGTGCCTCCCATGCAGAAGGCCCCCAATTTCATTCCTGCCCTGCGTGGCCCCTGCCCACCTGTGTGGAATGAAACCATGTTGAAAACTGATGATGTACAACTATGGAGATTGCTCTGGGCCCTCCCCCTTCTCCCTGTCTCTCTCTATCTCTGTCTCTCTCTCTGTGTGTAAAAAACAATAAAATAAATTTAAAAATAAAATTTTTAAGTGAGTAAATTAATTAATTAGACATCCATGTGTTATATGCTAAAGTGTCTGTATTGTTGTTTAGGAGAACTTGGGTTCCCCCAAATATTTTTAAGTTTTATCACAATAAAATATCATTAGGTTGGTTCCACAGTTTAAATTTTATTATTTTCCTAAAAGGGCTAATGCTGAAGTTAACCTGTAGGCCTTTATAATACCATCTCTATTTTTTTTTCTTAACATGCTTTTTTCATCATCCATGAAGCAATTTGTTTCATAAGCATCCTTAAATAAAACATAAAATACAGTTTTATTGAATTTGGTAAAACTAATTTTATGCATTTGATTTTCTGTTCTCCTTTAATGAGCAGCAATGAGCTTTATTCTTGAGGCTGAGAATGGCAAGCTTTTGCTTTACATAAATATTTCCTTTTATTCATATGTATACACTCTCAGAAAGAACATATTTTGTAGATTTTTTAAAATTCATTATCTCAAGATGTTCAAAAAAAGAAAGAAAAATAGGTATGAGAGAATACCCAACAACACTCACTATGTTTTCCTTAAGTTTTCTGAAAATCTTTCTTTTCCCCAGTTTTGATGAAGATTAGAATTCTGACCATCTCATGAAACTCTCTCCTTTCATCCTTTCACCCAATTTATTTTCTAATATTAGAATTACAATATTAATGTGTGTCTATTTCAAAGAATGTCATTTAAGCAATGTGATATTTATAAATGTTAGAAACCAAGTACTTTTTAAAGTTTCTTTTGGAGGGTAGAAACCTTGACCTGGAAACATAGGAGTAGAAGCCAGCTGGGATAGTACCAGGCATCCACCCATGTTGGGTCTGATGACTCCTGGGCACCCCTCTCTCCTCCCCTGTTCTCATTGGTGACTTCAGCCCTTTCGGGGCTTTCTTCACACAGACAACAGCAGCACCTTCTAATCTTAATCCACTTCCTGGCCTTAAATATGTACCTTTCCTTTAAAACTGTGGCATTTCACTTTTGGTTACCACACAGCTTTGCAGCTAGCAGAAAGCTGGATCCTCTCTGGAAGACCTCTTTATCCCATTTCTGGTCTATCCTACTATACTCCAGAAATACCCATTTTTTAATTCAGATACCTGTGTCCAACTTGGTATCTTAAGGCCAGAATTGATTTGATATTAATTTTAGTCATGTGGGAGAAACACAAACATATTGTGGTCATTTATTAAGTTCTTTTATTTAGCAAATACACAGAATACATCAGACTCTCTCCTAGGAGTTATCCCACAAAAAAAAAAAAAAAAAAGAGTAAGACATTTTATTTCAATTCTTAAAACCAGTTAATGGAATGTTATGGACTAATTGTGTTTCCCCCCAAATTCATATGTTGAAGCTCTAATGTCCAAGGTGACTATGTTTGAGGTAGGTTCCATAATGAGGTCATAGAGGTTCAGTGAGGTCATAAAATGGGGCCTTAATCTGATAAAATGTGTGTCCTTATTAAAGAAGAAAGGGACATGGGGGGTCTCTCTCTCTTCACATGCACACTGAGAAAAGGCCATGTGAGAACAGAGTGAGAAGGTGGCTCTCTACACATCAGGAACAAAGACCTCACCAGCCGCCAACCCTGATGGCACCTTCATCTTGGATGTTCATCCTCCAGAACTGTGAGAAAATAAGTTTCTGTTGTTTAAGTCATCCAGTCTGTGACATTTTGTCATGACAGTCCAAACAGACTAACACATGGAAGATAAAAAGACATGAAAACTTATGATCAAAAGTCATATGTGAGAATTGGTTTAGAAAAGAGAACCAGGGCAGAATTAGGTTTTATCCTTTACTGAGAAAAAAAAGTGTTATTTCTTTTTCCATATTATTTCCCCCCAAATATTGGAAACTTTGAGAAACCAGAAATAAAGGCAGTTGTCTCTCTAAACTATAACTAATGAAAAATAGTTCTGTTCATTTGCTGTTTTTTTATTCTCCTGCTCTCCCTCCTGAAACTTTTTATATATTTTTGCCATTGCTCTCAGATACACGTGGAAGTCTGAATGTAGAGCCAACTATACTTAAATGTTTATTTACATAGGATGAAATAAACAATTTCTTAAAAGGAAGTGGGTCTTGAACTGGGAGAAGAGGTTACCATCATCGCCAGTCTCCATCTACTGTGTGCCTTTTTTTTTTTTTAAGATTTATTTTTTGAAAGAAGGTAAGAGAGAAAGAGAGAGAGAGAGAGAGAGAATGGGGGAGGGCTCAGGCAGTCTCCATAACTATACATCATTAGTTGTGACATGGTTTCATTCCACACAGGTGAACATGGGTTTGCATGAGGCGGGAATAGAACTGGGGCCTACCACATGAGAGGCAAGGACATTGCCACCAAGCTGTCCCGGCAGTTACTAGTTGCACTGCAGTTCAGCATTTGGGGTTGCACAGGCTGGTGCTGGGAACCGAATCTCGAACATCACGATTGAGGGGCAAGGGCTCAACTGCTGAGCTACCCTGGCATCCCTTCCAAAAATTATTTTCACTTTATTATTTGTTGATGAAAAAGTATATAAAGGCTATAAAACAAATAAAGGAATCAATAATACAAAAACAAAACATAACTTTGATAAAACAAATGGTCTACATAATTAAAAATGAATATACACAAATATATTTTTAAAATAAAATTTATTTTATTTGGAAAATAAAAACAAATTATATATGCTATGATAGAGTCTTTTTCTAAAGATTTATTTTATTGTTTTGACAGAGAGAGAGACAGAGAGAAGGCAGAAGGCCCATAGCAGTCTCCATAGTTGTACATCATCAGTTTTTCAACATGGTTTTGTTCCACACAGGTGGGCAGGGGCTGCGTAGGGCAGGTACTGGGCTGGGGACCTCCTGCATGGGAGTCATGCCCCCTCAAACCAGGGTCCCAACTTGGGGAGGGGGGGTGAGAACTGAACTCAGGGCCTCCCTCATGGGAAGCTTACCCCAGTTCAGCATATGGGTCCTCATGGGCCAGGGTTGGGACTCAATCCTCAGTCCCTGGGGCTGCAAAGCAAGAGCTTAATCCATTGAGCCATCCTGGCTTCCCCTATAATAGAATTTTTACACTGATAATTTTAGCCATTTCTCCTGCTAATAGAAAAAGTAGTTTGATATGTGCATTTACTTAGGAGAGCACACTCCAAACTTCTCTGTAGGATAAAATGTTTTTGATAGTACTCTATGTTGGACAATTATACAACAAACCATTCTCACACTCTTTACTAGAAATGACAAGTTACACACTTTTATGCTCTAGGCAGTTGACTACTGGATTTCTCTTAAAAATTTAATTTTTTCAATGTTATGTTTTTGTTTGTTTTTGTTTTTTTATTTTGCATCAACATGGGTACCTCTTACATATCTAGGAAACTTTGATCATTATTAGTAAAATGAGTTTCTCTGTGGTCACAAATGACTTGTGATTATGGTAAAAGAAAGATCATTGATCTCAAACCCAATAATTCTGTATATGCAGACAGAAGCTTTTATGAATCTTGTTCATTTATAAGTTGCTATTAATGGTTCAGGTCATAGGACTCAAGATACTGTTTTATCATTATGACTATGCTTTTGAAACCAATAACAAAAATACCAATAGCAAATTATGAATAAAATCAGTTTTATTTAGGTCTGTATTCATTCAATAACACTGCTCCATTATAATAATTGGTTTCTTCAAATTTCAATAAAACCTTGCTTCTTTTGTGTTTTCATCCATATAAGTCACTTTTCCTACAGCTTTGTTTTACTGTGTAGTTATTGAAGTTACAGTCTCATCTTAGTCAATATTCATTTTTCATTAAAAACAAAACCGTGAAAAGATGTTTTTAGAAACTGTAACATAAACTAAAACTGCCTGAAGAGATTCATTTATGACAAATATCCTAATAATATAAGAATTAACTAATTAATTGATAGAAATAGTTCTCATTGTAATACTTTTAAAAATATATGTCTTTAAAAGTTCATTTTTCTTCATAGTCTGTTCTTCATAATCTAGCATTTTAGTGTTGTGAAAGATATATTTAGGAAGGCATAAGCTATTACCAAAATGGTGTAGCTACCAAAATAATCAACTAAGCAGGGAGTTTATACTTCTAAAATTCAACTAACTGGCAAATTAGAGAAAGAGTGGAAAAATAAATGGGCCCCATTGTGCTCTAATTGTCTATTAGTCATCTTGCCAATGAAGCCCAGCTCTAGTATTCTTGATGCAATTGAACAAGCCACCCTGGGGTAAATCTGCCATTTCAAGGCAAAGGAAAATTCCAACCAAAATAATTTATAGTCTGGGATCTCTTCCTACATCTTTCCCTTCTTTTATGCCCTGATCTTTTCAGATTGAACACTCAAGTTAAAGGCTTTGTCTTAAAATAATGCTTTGCTTATTTCTCTATTTGCCTTTCTGTTGCAGTCATAATTCTTCACGTATGTGTGGAAATAAAATACATTTAGATCCGTGTGCATCAATGACAATGAGGTAGATGTAATCTGCAGTTGAGACAAGGTCTGTATTCACACAAAAATCTCAACTGAACTGCAAAAATGCATTTCTTTTAGTGCCATCTTTGCAGCAATTGTAACATGTTGCAGTTGGCTCTTTTTCAGAGAAGGAACATATTTGTGTAATAAACATTTATGAGCTAGTATTCAATAGTTAATGTTAATAAAACTACTGCATGAAAAATATCTCCAACACTAGATAAACAAACAGAATTAAAAAAAACTAACAGTTATTGGGGAAGTCAGAATGGTTCAGTGGGTTGAGCGCTCACTTTGCAGCCCCGAGGACAGAGGATAGAATCCTGGCCCTGGCCCCAGTGAACCCATATGCTGAACTGGGGAGGGCCCCCAGTTCAGTTCTCACCGGGGTGAGACCCCGGCCCAGTTCCTGCCCTGTGCAGCCCCGCACCAACCTATGGAACAAAACTATGTGGAAAAACCAATGATGTGCAACTATAGAGACTGTTCTGGACCCTCCCCCTTCTCTCTGTCTCTGTATCTCTCTCCCGCTCTCTGTCAAAAACAATAAAAATAAATCTTAAAAAAAATAAAAAATAAGTTATCAATCTAGACAACTCTGCTCAAATATACTATCAAAATACAAAGAGGCAATACCATTAGATTTTTTTTAAAAGGTAATAAAAGATAGGTCCTATATTATAAATATGATAATATCATGTGAGTACATTGAGCATAAATAGGATGTGAGGCATAAACAGAATTTATATCATAATTATTTTGACTTGACTATCAACTAACACGTCCTTTAAGAAAGTTATGCTGCTAAGTGAAGTTTCTGGGCTGGTGTCAGCAAGTATTTGGCAGGATCAGTCCCTCGTTCTGAGCTAGTGGCAGACATGGCTAATCAGTCACGATGTTCTTTCTTGCTGAGTCCAGATTCAGCCTTAGGTATCATCACAAGTGCCAAATCCATTACTCTTTATAATAGCTGCCTGAAGAATTGTGTTACAAGATTGTATTTGCAATCCCAGTTTGGGTGACTCTTCTAGGTTGAAACGGTTGAAGATCACTGATCTAAAACAAAATGTTTCATAGTATATAAAAAATAATCCAATTTCCATATTTTGTCAATTCAAAGAAGCTCATTTATACATGTCAACCATACCATAATGGCTTCCAAAGTTCCTAATCCCAATGATGATAGGATTAAAATTTTTCTCCCGTGTTCTCCTACCTCTTTTTCATAATCAAACCTTCAAAAACAAGTTCCTTAAATTATTGATCTATATTCTCTCATATCTAACCCCTTAACTTTTTTCCATTTTGTTTCCATCCCCACCAATCTGCTGAATCTTTCTCATTTAAATTAACAATTACTTCTATGTAATTAAATCCAGCAGATAATTTTTAATATTTATTTTATATCTAAACAGCTTTCAGTACTACTGAACACTTCCTCCTTCTCCAACTTTCTCCTTAATATTCATCATACCACACACTACTAAATTTATTTTCTTTGTCCTCAGTATATTGCCACCTCCTAAAATTATAACCAAATTAAAATTGTTGTTTTTTAGAACTCTGTCAAATTTTATTTTATCCTTTCTTTTCTACATTTCCCCCCATATCAACATATTCTATGTCTTAAACTACTTTCTATATACCTCTATCCTCCAACTCCATTCAGACATCTCTGAAGTCCCTACTTGGCATCCCTTCATGGTTCCCAAGTACCCCAGACTGATCAAATCCAAGCTGAATGTTCTATCTTCCTTATAGAAAAACTGCTGTTTCTTCAGTGTACTTTACCTCAATAAATGGCCTGCCCTCCACCCTTTAGCTCAGGACAGAAATGGGAACCTGTTTTAACCTGTTTCTTTATCTCATTTATCACCATCCTTTTAATATGTTTTGTCCCTTCGAACTTTCAGCATTTTTATAACAACTTATTTCTCACAATTTCCATCACTACCAGTTGAATTAGTCTCCTTATTTCTACTGTCACCTCATCAAGCCATCCTTCTTGTTGCTGTTAGGGTGACTGCTGTAAACCTCATAAGCCACATAAAGCCCTGTGATAATTCTCATTGTTATTTGCACTAAACACAAAATATTCACAGGATTATCCCTGGCCTGACTTTTCTCTATGTCTTTGGCTGAATGTTTTTTTTTTACCAATATCCATAGCTTGTCTTCTCAGTAAAGGGGTTTCTTGTCTTTCCTGGACACCTTCAGGCATACTTTATTTCTTTATCCTAGTACATCCTTCACATTTCCATTATTTAGGTAACTCTTACTCATCTTTCAGGATATAGATGATGGGTTTTAGGAATGCCTTCTCTGAGTACCCACACTGACTTAGTTTCTCCTGTTTTACGTTTCTATGGTACCCTCTACTTGCCTTTTTAGGACAATTACCATACTTGCTTACTTTATTAACTCCATACAGGCAGGTTTCTCTAGTTTGGGGCTCTATTTACAGTAGGCCCTTCAGAAATACTTTGGAAATATTGGTAGTTCTGGGAATTTTGTAAAGAAATTAATTTTTTTTTTTCCTGTGAGTGCCATTTTTGCTTTGAAGAAATTGTCACTTTTCAATGGGATGAAATCCAGGAGAACTATGAGTCAGGGAGAAAATTAAATTTTTATGATTTTATGATTCCCCTTACCCCCAGAAACTGAATCTCAGCATAGTGGCAAAAATAAACAAACAAACAATACACACTTGCACACAACACAAAAAAACAACATGAGAAGTTGTTTCTTCCAGTGGAGGCACTACAACGAGTGCTCTTGAACTTTCCATTTCCAAGGCTGCTACCCCTGTCCTGATGTTACTTCTTTAGGCTCCACCTTTGTAATGAATTTCCTTTTTCACAAATTACCCAAAATATCCCTAATTTATAATTTTTACTTTTCAGTTTAACATGTCAAAGAATACAATATGATAGGCTTGGGATTCTGGATTGCGGTGCTGGATTTGTCTGTCACTGTCATTTTATACTGATAACTCTCAACATATAGCCTTAATCCCACCTTATTTAGATATAATGTGTATTTAAGCACCTTATTTCAGTCAATCCTGTATTCATTCATTCATTTACACATTTCCCCCAACATGTATTTAGTAGTACCTTTTCACTATGTATCAGATGTTGGCTAGGTATTAGAAATACAAAGAGAAAAGCATGTTTTGTTTGAAAATATTTTTAGCGATGAGATACGCCAATAAACTATTTCAGTATCTTGAGATATAATAAACGCTACAAAAATGATTGCATGCAAAGTATCTTATTATGGGTAGTAGAGGTCTAAGGTTCTGTGATAGTCTAGTGGTATAATGAAAGATTTCTCAGAGGAAAGGGCAATTGATCTATGAATAAGAATAAAAGGAGGACAATATATTTCTGAGGACATGTATTAGTGTTGTTAAGAGCACAACCCTGAGCTCCAACCCTGGCTCTGCACCTGTGACACTATTCTTCCAAAACCAAAACAAACCATAAGCACACACACACACACACACATTGATATTAAACCTGTGGATATAACTACCAGCTTACCAGAAATACAGTGGGCAGAGGAACATAGTGAATGACACCACAACTGACTGGATTTGGAGAAATTGTTAATCTGGAGTTTTCACAATAGCATTGTTCAGGTTCTTTATATTTTGGAGATACATGCAGAAATATTTACAAATAAATAATATTTCTGAAATTAGCTTCAAAATTATTCCCTTAGGAAGGGAAGTAAAATGGGATTAGAGAAAAACCAAGAGTGGACATGAGTTGTTAATGATTGACAAATGGGACTAAATATGTTTTTGAAATATTTAAAATAAAAGAAAGTAAATCTGCCACATCTGCCACTTACCCACAGACCAGCTATGTGATCTTGAACAAATTATATGACATCTCTGTTTTAACTTCAATTTTCTATATTTGTTAAATAAGAATAATAGTAAATTACCCAATAAGATTGTCATGAGGATTAAATAAACTAGTTCATGTAATAACTTTAGATCATGCCTGAACCAGGATTATAACTGTTTGTTATTATCATTACTAATTTTTTATAGCAAGAGGATGAAGTATATGAGAAGAAAAAGCTGGAAAGAAAATTGAATATGTGAGACATCTACAAATCTACAACAGGAATGAAAGTTAATAAGGTGAGAAATTAAATTTTAAGAAAATATAATGATGTTCTTAAGGGAGAGGAATGCATTTGACTAAGTCTTATGTAATATATGTGGACCTATAATTCCAGAGTTTGAGTTCAGTATATAAAAATAGAGAAAATGAGAAAGAAATAATTTTACACTATTTGTTTTAATTTGTATTAAACTCTAAGATCTCAAGAAATGCAATTGATAATTGCACTTCACAATTAATGTGGTTTGTTCATTTAAAAATTTCACAGTGCGTTTCCAAAGACAGCCAGTTTCACTGTGATAAAGTTTTTCAATGCTATACCTTCACGAGAACCACATTTCATAGTTCACTACCCATGATGGTTTTAATCTTCCAAGTTAATGGCTTTACCTAAATTCAGTCAGCCTGTATAAATCATGGAAAACATATATGCCTTTCAATATGAGGTATAATTTATTATTTTATTATTATTAATATTATTATTATTATTATTATTATTATTGTGACAATTACCTCTCAAATTTCAGAGTTCATTTTCAGTTTGGAATGTTTTTTTGTTGTTTTTGTGGTTGTATTGTGAGTGGTAACTTCAATAACCTTAATTACTACATCATTGAGGAAGTTGTGTGGTATTGAAATGATTTTCCAGAAGTAATATGTTTCTGGCCTAGTTTGTCTCATTATTTTATTGAATGTACAAAAACACATTAGTAATAGCAACATTTTAAATTAACATAATGATCATTTATGGTCATGTGGAAATATTGAAGATGAAAAGCAACAAAATATGGCTACATGCCTAGAATAAACATATGGACATCTTTGTGTGTGCAATAATGACTAGGTTAGTGTTTATATAATGCATCTAATGGAGACTGTGAAAGTGATTTATAGGTTTTTTTAAGCACTATTAATTTTATTTTTAAATTGGCTCAATTATTTACTTTAAAATAACTATATGAATTTTTGCTTTTCATGGTGAAAGATAAAAGTTAAACCTTTTATAAATGTATTAAAATATTTACAAATAGAAATATCAAATTGTCTCATATATTCGGGTATAACTACCACATAATATAAATTTAAGTCAGGTAAAATTAAAGTTATCCATTTTATTACACATATCTCACTCACAAATACTGCAATTGTTAAATCCAAATCTCACTATAAAAATAAGAAAAGAGGAAGGTACACTGGGTGTAATAATTAATATGAACAATTATTGAAATAATTTACAAAGTATTAATTATTTGTCAGGACTGTGCTAACTGCCTTACAAGTATCATCTCTTTATTCATCAATTTAATCTTATTAGCAGTCATGGCACTTTTCTCCTTAAACAATAGTAAATAAAAAGTGTAGAAGTAAAACACTGTGCTTGCTTTAGAGCGTTAAGGAAATCCTTTCTTCTTACTTGTCATTAGGTTGCCATGAAAACCCCTTTGATGTAGTAAGTCTCACCACCACCGACTGTACTGTAGATCCTAATTGCAGACCCATTTTGCACAATGGGAGGCCAATTCTGAGATTAACTTGTCTAAGGTCAAAGTTAATGTGGGGGGTCCTCCACTGTGCAGTCCTCTTCTCTATTTAAGAATAGTTTTCCTTGTTTTTATTCTCCGCTTTTCCTTTCTTCTTAACTGCTGCAGAAGTTAATTGTTGGCAGAAGTTTAGTTCAGTTAACCAAATCATTAATTCATCAGCTCTCTTACCCTAAAAAAAATAGCTGCTCCCATTATTGCAATATTTATAACCTCGGATTCTTCACTCCTCCTCAGAAAGCTCTGAAAGAGGCCTAATACATTCTAACCCCTTGAAAACATTTCAATTACAAGTATTTTCCCAGCAGTAGTTTGCCCCATTCCTGAAAGGGTGTGACAGAAGATGGGTGAAGGCACTGTGGCAGCTCATAGCAAACGGCTTAGGCACTACGGCAGCTCATAGCAAACACAAGATACAGTGCAGTGACCAGAATCAAAGCTCATTTTTAACATTCTGCACATGCTTCTCTGTGTGTGTATTCGTGTGTTTGTGTTTGTGTAGAATTGTGGTATTTTCATCCTCTTCCTATATTTTATTTAAATGGACTGTGAGATTAGGTTGGCCAGATACCTGTGAATTATAAATGCCTTAAAAATAAACCCTCCTTTTAAGAGGAGAGCTTATTTGCAGGGAATATTGTGTAATGATGTACGGATCTAATACGTAATTAGTTTAAGTATTTTTTTAGAACTATGGGATTATTCTAATTCACTTAAAAAATATAATCCTTTTAGTTTTTATCAATATTTATTAGAAAACAATATTAAGCCTTTCATTTTGAACTGTGATATGTTTTTGCATCATCTGGCTTTCTAAAAAAACAAATAATAAAATAAAAATGAATCATACTTAAAGATTGACCTTTTATTCAATTCCAAACAATTATTATATTTATATGTAAATAAGATAATAATAAAGCAACATCTGCTATATCAATCAAGATTCCACCAGAGAAGTAGAACAAATAGAATGGAGAGATATACAGGGTACAGCGGAAGAAATACATCATAAGTCTTTCTTTGTCTCACAGGAGATGGACAGCAATCTGAACATTTTACCTAAAAGGTGACATATAGTGTGTGTGAGTGTGATATTATGTTACAGAATCTCATGTTTATAATTTTGTAATAAAAGATTTTGCACAGATTATCAGCTATTAAAAAGGGGGCATTAATTCTGCTGGACCCTGTGTGTGATTTATTATAAGGAATTGTCTTGCATTATTAAAGGGATTGGCTAAACAAGTCCAAAATGCAGGACAGGCAGTCAAGAAGAAAAGAAAATGAGCAGGTTAGAACCTACATAAATAGGCAGAAATTTTTTTCTCTCCCAAAAACCTCAACCCTGATTTCAAGGTCTTCTAATAGGTTTTGTGGGTCCACTCACATTACCCAAAGTAGTTTTCCTTACTTAATGTTATCTAATCATAGCCCTTAAATATGTTTGCAAAATGTCTTCATAGCAACACTTTAGATTAGTGTTTGAGTAATTAGGGAGTATGGCCTACCCCAGTTGCCACCTCAATAAAGCCATCACATCTGTGAATTCCATACCCTCCTTAAGAGCTATCACATCATCAAATTAGAAGCTCTCAGCTCCTACCTCCTCATATCTTTCTGCTTTTTGTTAGAGAACCATCATATTGAACCACCATATTGGATTTTTAAAAAATATGCTCTGGCTTTTTTACTTGTCATTGAAATACATACAAAATGGTGACACTGTATTTTTTAAGGTATGCTTTTCCCACTTAACACATTTCTAAGACCTGTCATTTTGGTGTGAGTAGCTGTTGTCATTCGTTTCTAATGCAATGCATCATTGGATTTTTTTAATGCACCCACATTTATTTATCTATACTCATATTTATACCCATTTCATTTGTTCAAATTATTTACTATTCAAATAATAACTTTTGACAATTTTTTTACATACCTACTTACTTTGTCTAAGCACCTAGGATTGCAATCCTCAGGTCTTAAATTGAAAATATAGGTTAACCTTAAGAGGTATTTATACAGTGATAATATCAATTCACTTTGCTTCTCTCAGTATAAAAATGTAGATTTTTATCAACACATGGTTTTATCTAACTATATTAGTTTCCTTCTGTTGCTGCAAATTACCACAATTCAATGCCTTAAAATAATTTTTTCATCCTAGGATTCAGGAGGCCATAATTACAAAACTCGTTCCTCTAACCTAAAATTAAGTTATCTGTAGGGCTGATTTGTTCTGGAGGCTCTGAGAAGAAAATCCATTTCATTGACTTTTTAACTTCTAGTGTATTCCCTGGCTTATGTCCCCTTCCTCCAAAGGGTTCAAAGTGTAGGTGTGTGGTTGTAATTGGAAGATACCATCAAGCCCTCTTCCAAAATGGTTACACTATTGTACTTTCATACCTTTCCACTAGCAATGAATTATTGTAAATGAGTTAGATTTTTAGTCACTAATTTCTTAATGGTTATAGAATATTAGCTCCATTTTCTTCTTGCATTGGCTTTAGTAAAGTATATCTATTTCAGAATTCTTACTATTATTGGCAAATATTTTCATAATAGTCTCTGTTTATAATAAATTATGCTAAGAACACTTAAATTAAGACCTATCCTATTAACAAATATTAAGTGTACATTATTGTTGACTGTAGTTACAATGTTGTATAGCAGATCTCTAGAGCTCATTATTTTACTTATTTTATTCAACTTCTTAGCCCATTTTTAAAATGTGGTTATTAGTTTTTATTGTATGTGATCCTTATATATTTTGGAAATTAATCTCATATAGGATATATGGTTTTCAAATATTTTTCACTATTCCATAGGCTACCTATTTACACTGTTCATTGTTTTGTTTGCTGTCAAAGTGATCTCGCACAAATAAATGACTGACTAAATATTTTATAATTTTATTTAAATGCACATTTTATTATTATAGATTAATGAAATTCTAAAATAGATAAAACTAACCTGTGGTTAAAAATATAGAACATCAATTGTGTCTGGTTGTGGGGCTAGTTACTGGGAAGGAAAGTAAGACAGAATCTCAGAGGATAGTAATATTCAGTATTTTGATAGATGTTTGTGTTATACAGGTTATATATTTGTCAGAATGCACTAAAGAATAAATTTAAGATTTGTACATTTTATTGTGTATAAATTTTAACACAAAAGAAAAAATATATAAATAAATATTAAACTTGATAAGTAACGGCATGTACACTGAAATATTTTCTGGGAAGTGTACTGATATCTACAGCTTTGAAATATATAAAAAACAAGATTTACTGATAGATGAAAAGAAGAAGAGATAGGGGGATGAAAAGAGACAATGTTATATGATGGAGCAAGTAAGTTTAAATATTGATAATGGAATCTGGGTGATGAATATAAGAGTAAAATAGTTCACTGTGGAATTCTTTGAACTTTTCTGTACCTTTGAAAGCTTTATAATAAAATGTTATAAAATGTAGAGTAATTATATTTTCACATAAAATACCTCCACAGAAAGACTGACAGTTTTTCAGAACTTTTGAGTGCTGTATGAAATTCAACACTATAGTATTATTAGGGACCTGGATTTTTTTCCTTTTCAATTATAGATTTATTGGCCTTAATTTGACTATTTATTTTCATTTAGGAAAATCTGAATTTCAAAAATAAATATACTTTTTCATGATTCTATGAACTATCTTAAAGTTAATGGATACTTATTTTTATGAAATGAAGGTAAAATCTGAGTAATAACATTGGTAATGTAGGTATAAAATCCCATTTACTATTAGTTAATTGAATTATTTCTAGCATGTTGAGGGCATTATTATAGCTATAAAGTTGGGGGGAAAAATACAAGAAGGAACCAAAGTTTAATGACTGCAGGTATTGCTCAGCAGAAAGTATTTGATCATAATTAAAAGGATCCATGTTTCATATCTGGATTTCCACTAATAATTTTTGCAAATGGAGAGCTCTGTTAGGAGAGCCTGTGGAGCTAACATGCTTGACTCCTTCAGTTATTTTTTGTTTCTTTCTTTTTTTTTTTTTCCACATATTGTCATTTGGACAATTAACAGAGCTGTTCATGTGATATTAGGTCATAAAACAATTTTTATAATACCCTTAGATAATATCAGTTGTTATAGTAAACACTTCAGACTTATACATAGACATGGAAGTTAATCTCATCTCTATAATTTACTAAATTTGTATTTTGAAGCAAATTTTGAACAATTAGTTTCATTTTGCTTATGATTAAGGAAGAATAATAATTTTCTTAGAGGTATTTATTCATGGTTTTCAAATTATACTAAGCAATGGAGAAAATAGTAAAACTCCAAGAAGAATATTATCATAGTTGATGGGTTTATTAGTTGGCTATTTTTTAATTCAAATTGTTGAAAACTCACTCTGAATTATTTTAAAACAATTCATAAAAAGAAAAGCAATCAACACAAACCAGCACTCAATAAATAAACTCAAAAGTCTGCACTATAAATGAATATACTTCATACTAGCATGTAAAATGTTTGCAAATTATGTGTGGCAATTTAAAATATTCTCTCCTGAAATTTTAAGAACAAAGAAACAATTTTGCTTTTGAAAGAGTGCCTAGAAGTTTGTATGTGTCATTTTCACATATTTAAGGACGTGAATCAATTTTTGTACTTTTCTTTTTTAAAATCAGCTTGTTACAGGAAAATCACACCTTTTGTTTAGTCACACACATCATCTCTACTTGTGTTTAAGAAAATAGACCCACTATTGTCAGGATCAGAAATAATTAGTAAATTGCAGCATATCTTTTCCTGATAAATCTCCTAAATTCCATAGAAAGAGCATCTTGAATCATCCACGATGGAAAAGCCTGACAGAAACTATCGAACAACATTAGCTTATTGTTACCACGGGTGTTTGGAAGACCATTCCTTATCCCTAATACAAAGATAAATGCAGATTAAATTTGCAGGTCTATGACTCTTCCCCAGTTGTTTCAGTTAGGATTCTATGTACCAAAAAGTTTTGAAAAGCAAAACATGGATGCCAGTATAGCTCAACAAAGTTGAGTGCTTGCCTTGCAACCGTGAGGTCTAGGGATCAACTCCCAGGCCATGGAAACTCATTTGCTGAAATTAGTTGCAGCTGGTAATCAATCACCAGGATGAATCGGAGGTGAAAACTTTCACCTCCCATGAGAGAGGCCCCCAGGTTGGTTCCTGCCCCATTCAACCCCACATCCACCTGTGTGGAGTGAAGCTGTAACAACTAATGATGTATATACATAATTTGGTATAATGCAAATAACTTAAATTGTTTTGCTACATTTTCTTACAAAAACCCTAAGAAACTACTCAGTTATTCTTAAAATAAGGCCATTTCAACTAGTCAGATGAAAATATAGAGTTTAGGGGAAGCCGGGATGGCTCAGTGGGTTAAGTGCTCACTTTGCAGCACCAAGGACCGAGGATCGAATCCCAGCCCC
>PVKE010018970.1:0-28968 GCA_004027555.1 Craseonycteris thonglongyai | reverse complement strand
ATTTTAATTTCTTCTTTTATTATATGTAGTCCTACAGAACTAATATTGTGAGCAATTTTTTTTTAAAGGATAGTAAGCCCAGATAATTAATAGGGTATGTATTTTATTTCATGGTTATGGGGAGTATCAGATAAGTTGTCCAGATGGGATGCTGACTTAATTAACATAGTCCCCAAATATGTTATAATGGTAGCTGATATTATGAGAATTATATAAATATTATTTAAACTGAAAATATCTAAAGCAAGATTTGACAAACTATGGCCCATGGGCCAAAATCAGCCTGCTGCTTAGTTTTATACAAGGGCTGTCTGGAAAACATCTAGCCATGTAACCATTCTCATTATATTGACAGTGGCTGAATTTTTTCTGGACAGCGCTTGTACCTGTTTATGTTTTGTCTATGGAAGATTTCCTGCTACAATGCAAGAATAAAGATATTAAAACAGAGATCATATTGCTCAAAGAGATGAAAATATCTCACCTGTTTATCTTCCTGACCCCAGAACTATAGCAAAAGTATTTAGAAAAAAGTCCTAGGAAATGAATAGAAGGTGGAAGATGAAGGTAGAATTCTATTTACCTCTAAGAGAAAGGGTTGGGGAGCAAACACAACAACTCCCAACTATTTGCTCCCTACCCTGGATTCCACACGAAGAGCATTCTGAATTAGTTCTTTCCTTATCCTTTAGCCCACAGTCAAATTCCAAAAGCCATCTCTCCTGATTGACTCATGTCCTCCTCATCCTGTATATTTCAGCATGTAGATCCACACGCTCACTCCAGTGGCTGCTCTAATTTACATTTTCTTTAGTCTGATTTTCTCCTTGGTTCTAATACCTCTTGAGTCAATAGCTGTGTTACAGACTGAATGTTTGTGTCTATACATTCAAATCTAGTACTCCAAATTTGTGGGTTGAAATCTAATCTTTAACATGATGGTGTTTGGAGGTAGAGCCTTTGAAAGATAATAAGGTCACAAAGGTGGGGTCCTCGTGAGTGGAATTAGTGCCTTATAAGAACAGAACAACTCACTCATTTTCTCACACCACAAGAAGTCAGCCATCTGCAACCTAGGCAAGAGCCCTCACCAGAATCTGACCGTTCTGGCACCATGATCTCTGACTTATAGCTTCCAGAACTGTGAGGAATAAATCTTTGTTATGTAAGTCATGGCAGTTTGTTATCGCAGCCTGAACTGGCTAAGACAGGCTGCTTCACTACAAATGTATAACATCATAGAGTGCACATAAGGCACCAGTCTGCTCACATGCCACTGGGTAAAAGTATTACTTATGATGGTCATTTCATATATTGCATCAATCTTACTAAGATTTTGTTAGAACAATGGGTGGTTTTTTTTCTTGGAGTTTTATCCTAGAGGGTGGATGAAATTATGGCTGGTGGGTCCTGTTTACAAACTGGGTAAACCCCTCCAGGCCTGTCTTCAACCATTCACACATTTACTGTGTCCATCAAACTTCTCTTTCCACAAACCTCATAGGTTTTTAACTTGAGGAATGTTTATTGGGTTCTCTTAGTGTGTACACATTCTAAAATGGTTCCCAGACTCTCTCACATTAAATTTTCTTTTCTAAAAACACAGCAAATGAAAATCCTTTTAAATAAAATTAAAGTCATTGCTCTGTAGGAACTCAAGGTTGATTCCAGAAATTTCACAGTGTGGTTAGTTCCCCGTGATTTAGGTTGAGATCCCTCACGAAGGAGATATTTGAATACTGTTTGTCATGAGGGTCCTCACGTGTGAATAAATATTACTGTATTTGGCTGGCATTTCTCACATTAGGAAGTAGACTTACAACTTGAGATATAATGAACTACTTGGATCCCTGTTCTGCTGTTTAGTTTTCGGCACTTCAGTATCAACTTAGGTTCCTTCATTAATCTTATATGCCCCTTACCCAGTATCCAATTTGGAAAGGACCAAACCAATATAAAACTAAAAATAGTGAAAGTTTGATTGATATATGGTAGGTGCCTCAAGGGGCAGTAGGTAGAGACCTGCTTCAAAATTGTGTCCAGAATTCATAAGTCTTTGTCTTGCTATAAGAGCAGATCAATGACTATCAACACTGGGCAATTGAGCGTGGGCCTAACAGTTTTCTATTAACACTGAGTATTATAGATGTTGCCCTCTAACATCCAAATATCCATGTGATTCACAGATGGCATCTTTCTAAAGACAAATGGTCCAATATGAAATGGTGGGTTTGTGATGGATGTCACCTATGATTGCTTTTTGACCATTTCACTTAAGATTCTTCTCTGACTAGACATCAGCTAGCATCATTGAACTCAATCAATACATTTCAAATTTAGACACATTTAGCAGCCATATATATATTTTAAACTTTCTTTTCTTTAAAACCAAATCAAAGAAATAATATTGGTATTTCTTTTTCTCTTCTAGCCAATACAAGTTGTTCTTTTCTAAGCACAAATCTCTGAGTGACTATTTCAGGTTCAGATTCATTGGAGGGTAGGCTTTCTCCTTTAAAAAATTCACGTAATATACTAGTCACAGGCTATTTATAAATTTCCATTCTTAACTGTTGAAAGGATGATAAAAGAAAACAAAGCTGTAATTGGAAAAAGGTAAAGTATTTTCAAAATGGCAAGTGGGTATTCAATAAAAATAGAAACAGAGGTTTAAACTCAAATCAAACAGTTTAGTAAAATGTAAAGATTTTAGCTCTAGACTACTGCTTTTTGCAATATTCCTCCTGTTATGATTCTTGACTGATTTCAACATATCCATACTTGATATTCTGGCCTCTCCTTCCCTTGACTTTCTGTCCATCACTGATGTGCTTTGCACAACCTCAGTCACTTCCTCCCATCCTTACACCTCATACTGAGTACTGCTTTTCCTTTCTCTCTGTCTCTCTGCCTCTCTGTCTTTCTCTTTCTCCCACCCCCTCTCTGCTCCTCTGCCCCCAGATGACTCTACTTCTTACCTTTCTCTTTTTCCTCATATGTCTGACTCTGCTTCTGCCACCCCCCAACTTTCCCCTGGAAACCTCACTTCCTAATTCATGAGTCAACAGGAATAGAAAGAAGACAATTCTCCTAAACTCCATGACCCTTCTACTCACCTACATCATTACCACCTGTCCCCTGTGTCTTCCCTTCATCACTATGAATTAATAGTTCATGCTCCTAATCAAACAGCTGTTTTTATTGTTCACTGGCTCTCAATCTCTGTCATAGACTCAGTTTCTTTTGCTATTTTATCCTCTTCCATCACTCTACCTCTCTCCTATATCATTCCCATCAAAGTAATTTAAAAAACATTGTTATTTCTCCATGTTAAAACGATTTTCATGTGACCCTACTTCCTTTCCATCTACTGTCCTGTTAAAGCAAAACTTTCCAGAAGTGTTATCTATAATCTGTGTCTGATTCCTTTTCTCCCCATCTCTGTCACCCATTATAAACAGGCATTTGTCCTTTCATGTCACTCAAATTTCCCTTGTTCATGTCACCAATTACCTCCTTGTCCACTCAACCATCAAATCCTGTTGGATCTTCAATAGCTTTGTATTAAATCCTAAATCTCATCACTTTACATCACTTCTATTGCTATCACCCTGGTCAAAGTCACCTGGATCGTAACTCACCCAGATCATGCAATAGCACCCAGACATGTCTCCTCACCCAAACCTCCTTGTGCCCCCCAAACCCACACACCTCTTTTCAGCACAACAATGTGATCTGTTACAAAGTAGAGCATGCTACTTATGCTTTAAAATGTCCCAGCATGTCTTACCTCCTTCAGAGTAAAAGTTAATGTCTATATAATAGCCTGTGGGTTGAAGTTCCCCTCCTTACCTTTTTTGGCCCCTTTCTTCTACTACTGTCCGCCCCTTTCAATGACCCCCACCTGTTCCATTCAGATCACTTCAAGTGGGAGAGTTTGCTGCCTTCCTTCTCATCTTCAGCTTCTTCCCCCTAACTTAGGTAGAGATCTGTGTGTCCACCGATAGTAAGAATCACTTCCTTACCACAAAATGTGTGCTTCTTTTGTCTGTTTCCTAAGCTTGCTTTACCACTGAGCACCTATCCTGAGCCATTACCACCTGGCCTCCCCTACTTAGGCTACAAGAGAATGGTGAATTTTAGGTGTGACAAAGGAATAATGAATCAGAAATAGAGGAGAATCCAGAATGGTGTCCTGGACATTACTGCATCCTCTCCAAGCGAGCCCCTTATATCTACCAGTTACCATATGTTACCGTGTATAATGCATTCCCATGTATTATTTAATGTGCATGCACATTTTTGACTCAAACTTTCAGAGAAGAAAATCAAAATCAAATTTTATTTTGGCCCAAGGATATTGTTATTGATTTCTACAGTTATATTTTTAACTCATGGGCATAAATAAAGGAATTAAAAACATTTATATGGATATGGAATAAGTACTACCCATGTACAATGCACATCCTTAATTTTCCCTCACAAGTTTGTGTGAAAAAACATGCAGTATACACAGCAAAATACAGCAGTTCATGTGGTTACTCATGTGGTTACTTATTTTGTTAGAGAGAACACAGACAAACCAGTGTTTTCAAATATGGCTGCTAAGCCCCTGATGAAAATCACCCCAAGCAGTTATTGTTCAAAAGGCATATCCTTGAGTCTCAGTTCAGTCACTTAGGACCAGAACCAATAGCGATGACCTTCAGAAACATATCTTTACACAAGATCCATAAGTGGTTAAATTGTACAATGAACCACTAGTTATACTTGTATCTTATTAGAGGGAGGACACTGGGCTGATTCAATCTTTTGTCAAAGATTGCTAAAGCAATTTCCTACCATTTGTTCTGTCTTGTCTCTAGGAGAACAAGCAAGCACACCAACAAAAATTCCCACCAGATTCAGTGTGTTTTGAAACAAATGTAGAATTTGTAGTAAGAGAAAGAGAGATGGAAACTGTATTGGCCTTGTTTAATTTTACCTCTTCATTAATGCTCAAAAGTGGGGGTATCCTTAAGGACTGTTCAACAATGCAGTAAAATTATAGTACAACCACTTAGCAGCCATATTCTTTCTTTCTTTCTTTCTTTCTTTCTTTCTTTCTTTCTTTTTGACAGAGAGAGAGAGAGAGAGAGAGAGAGATACAAAGACAGAGACAGAGAGAGAACTGAACTGGAGGAGCTCCCAGTTCAGCATATGGTTCCGCACGGGCTGGGGCTGGGACTCGATCCTCGGTCCCCAGCGCTACAAAGTGAGCGCTTAACCCACTGAGCCATCCCGGCTTCCCCAGCAGCCATATTCTATAAGGAAGTCTGGTCTAGCTAAAAGGTAGGTTAATGTTTGTGCTATCTTTATATAAGATTCAATTCGTACAAACATCTATAGGTTAGAGATGGTGGTTATTCTAAAAAGAAAAGTTTTCTACATTTATATGCCATGGTACAGGCAAAGCATGGGCTACATAGAAGCCGTAAATGTGATAATGCCACAGTAGAACATGAATAGTTGAAAAATGATAAAGATGATGAATGGGAGTTCCATCTAGATAAGCAGTTATAGATTCAATTGCTCTAACCTTTGGAGGCTAATTAGCAAGGTCCATAGGGTGAAGCTAATACAGTGAATGCCCAAGGATACTGAAAATATAATAAGTTTTCCTAGTTTAAAAGGCAAGTTAGGGGAAGCCGGGATGGCTCAGTGGGTTAGGCGCTCACTTTGCACGCCGGGGACCGAGGATCGAATCCCGGCCCCGACCCGTGCAGACCCATGTGCTGAACTGGGAAGTTCCCCCAGTTCAGTTCTCTCTCTGTCTCTGTATCTCTCTCTCTCTCTCTCTCTCTCTCTGTCAAAAATAAAAAATAAATAAACTTAAAAAAAATTAAAAAACAAAAAAGATTTAAAAGGCAAGTTAGATATTTAAAATAGGCTTACTTCTTTAATTGTTCAGAAACACTATTTTACTAATTAAACTCTGTTGATTATTGAAATACTGTTAATAAATACTAAAATTTATTTGGATGACCATATAAATTAATATATACTTGAAAATCAAAAAAGTGTTTTAAATTTTATTTTTATTCCCTTGGTACTCTTAAGAATTTGTAGCAAATGACAGGTAGAATATATATAATGATTCAAACTTGTAATTTTTTTATGGACATTTCTGCATATGAATTATAAAAACATTATATTAATGAGATCACTAAAATGTTACTATTTTCCATAAAAAGAAATATGTTATTATATGGTCACTTAAAGAGAAACTTTTATGACTGCTGCTATTATGAAGATTAAAAAAGGCTGTCACTGATTATTAATTGCTAGTAAATACCTTTTACAAATTGACCTTAAAATTTTAGCTGCCAGATTGAATTATGTTATTATGAGACTTGGAAAGAAAAATCATAGTTGTTTTCTAAAGGTTTTTTTGATGTAATTATAAAACCATTTATAAAATCTATGTTATTTTTACAGGGTAGAATTGGTTGACTTTAGGAACTAACTTTATTTATTAGTCATTTTCTTTGTGAAAATGTTGCAGAAGTGTATGTTTTAATCAAGTGTATTTAAAAAGTATATTTAAAGCAAGCACTAGCTTGAGACAACTATATTTATGATTTATGACCAAAAACCTCATGGAAATCTGAACTCTCATACACTTTTGTTCATACACTTGTTCTTATATATTAATAGAGAAATTACTTACATAGAGGAACCAGTATTTATATTGTATCTCCCTAGGAGGCAAAAGTTTTCAAATGTCTATTTTTACCCCCTGCCCCTTATTGGTTGATTATTTACTCTGAAACATAATGAGTTTTCTAATCCCCAGTTGATTTGAGCTTTTTTTTTTTTTTGTCATTATGCAAAAAGTATTGAGGTAGAAATGCTGCTTTTGTATAGCTTCCAGTAAGTGGCTTTGAAATAACTCCTAAATTACACTCCATAACTTGGTCCCAAATTGTCTTCCTTCTCTATTTTTTGTCAAGTATTTTAAAAGTAGATGGGGATAAAAAATTAATTTGTGGAAGACTAAGCAAGAGTGATTGAGGGTGTAAAGCAAATAGAACTTGCACATGCTACTGCTGGGAATATAAAATGATACTGCCACTTTTGAAAACAGCTTGATAGCTTCTTATACAGTTGAACATACACTACCCAAATAGTCTACTTCTGGGAATCCACTCAAGATTCAAGAAACTACGTCCAAAAACAGAATTGTGCAAGAACGTTAGTAGGAGCTTTCTTTACAACAATCAAAACTTGAAAACAACCTACATGTCCATCAACAAGCAAAATGAGGTATATGTATATAATAGAATACTGCCTAGCAACGAAAAACAAAATAAAACAAAACAAAACAAAAGAAACAAGCACATGGACAAATGAGGTATAACCCTGCAACGGAATAGAACTCAGCAATAAAATAAAAAGGAACTACCACATGGAAGGATCTCACATATATTATGTTGAGTGACAGAGCCAGACATAAAATAGTCCATGTTGGGGTAAGTCAGGATGGCTCAGAGGATTGAGCGCTCGCTTTGCAGCCCCCGTGACCGAGGATCGAATCCCAGCCCTGGCCTGTGTGGACCCATGTGCTGAACTGATGTGTGTTTCCCATGCAGGAGGCCCCCAGTTTGGTCCTCGCCCCCCAGTTCAGTCCCTGGCTTGAGGGGGCACACTTCCCATGAGGGAGGCCCCAGCCCAGTTCCCACCCTGCGAGGCTCCTGTCCACCTGTGTGGAAAGAAACCATGTCGAAAGCTGATAATGTACAACTATGGATACAGCTCTGGGCCTTCCCCCTTCTCTCTGTCTCTCTCTGTCTCTGTCAAAAACAATAAAATGAACTTAAAAAAAATAGTTCATGTTATAACATTCCATTTATCTAAAGATTTACAAACACACAAGACTAATGTATGATATTAGAAATTAGAATAGTAATTGCCTCTGGTGGTGGGATGGTGGTATAGAAATATATCTGGGGCAATGGAAACATTCCTTATATTGACTGGGCAGGTAGCTACCCAGATGTCCACAGTTTTCAATATTCATTAAACTGTATAGTAACGTCTGTTCATTTCACTATAAGTAAATTATAATGCAGTATGAAGACCTACACACATGCATAGATATAGAAATGAATGGATGAATCAATGAATGCATGAATGAAGGAAATGGCCTATGGATTTAGAAAGTCCATGTTAAATCTTGGCTTTATGACCTCTTGGCTATGTGACCTGGAGAAGTTATTTTCTGTACCTTATTTTCCTTAAACTTAATTTGATAATAGTTGGATGTTATAAGGACTAAGTTAATACATCTTAAGAGCATAGATGAATGTTAGGAGCATAGCGTTGCTTCGAAATTTTTAGATATTATGACATTTTTCACCCTGTTACATGAAGACATCAACTGATTGTAACTCAATATCAATGTTCTATTTCATGTATTATATTGTTTCTTTCTAGATCAAGATAATTGATAGGCCAACAACCATGGTGTGCCTTCCTGTTATACAAACAGTTATTTTTTATTATAAAAATGAAGGTAGTAAATGATCACTTGCCATTTTATTGTGTTGAGTTAGACCCACTATTAACTGTTGTAATTTTAGCTGTCAGTGTGGCAGGTACCAAACTAACATATAAAGTTTAATTGAGACTCCTGAAAAACATTGGCCCCACATATTTATATATATTTTTTACAATGAATTTCAAAATTCTGAGTTAAAATAAACAGCCCTATGAGTAAAAGTCTAAGACAGTTTCCCGTAGTTAACAGAGAAAAAAACCCAGCAGCTTTAATATTTGGAATCACAGAGTTAGTAGGCATGAATACAACCTCCAGTTTATTCAATCCACTGAGGAAACCATCCTTTGAAAACACCAAGAAAAAAAAGAACTTTAATAATTTACATAATCCCTTCCTAGCATTCATCTGTTAGCTGTAAAGATCTTGAATTTACTATTAGGAGATAAAATACCCAAGGCACAATGGATGCTTGATCCTGTGTGACCTTACTATCTCCTATTGAGCCATGGAGAAGCTATCCTGTGTTCTCCCAGGACTGCTGTAATGACACTGAAGGACTAGGAAAAAAAAATTGGTTTCTCCCATTGAGGTTATCCATTACTGCCCATGATTTCTTATTTCTGAGGCCACTAGAAAGTCATTCCTTACATGGTTATGGCCCTTAGGAGAGCAGTTAGAAAAGCAACAGGCTTACCTGGTAGCAATTCTTCTTAGTTAAATGCAGTCTCATCAGACTCCTTGTTGAAGGCTTTGTTTATGTATATAAGCATATCTGATTTTCTCCTGCTCTGCTTAGAGGAGGGCTATTCATCTTCTTTTTAAAATAAGGTTTAGATTTGATGTCTGAAATTATTGGGTCCATTTATAGAAAATCTATTAATGATATGGAGCTGTGATTTTAATCCCTGCTTGGATTAGTTGACATAACTCTCTTAGCTGATTGTACAGACTGCATTTTGTAGAAGTGAACAGTATAGAGGATGATTTACCATTACTTAAATACAATTTAGGGGCGGGGAGATAATTAGCATTTATGCTAATACATTTATGTTACGTATTATACTAAGCACTAAGCATGCTTTATGTGATAAATTTTTTTCCTTTGCACTTAGTACTTTAAAAAATAACAGGAAAGTCATTTTTCTTAAGTGTAAAGACTAACTGGACTTTCATACATCCTACCCCTAGAAAACCCTTTCCTGGTCTTATGAAGAAGGTTGGTCACTTCAGACCCATAAATTTTGAACATGTTTTCTATGAACTTAGTCCTAGAGGCTATGATTTTACTGCTAATTAAATAGAAGTTCTTGAAATAGCGAGATCTGCCCATTAAGTCTGAAACTGGAGTGAACAACTCATTTTATACAGATTAAAAATATTTCTTAAAAAGGGCTACCACTATGGCTGGTTGTGGAAACACAACCTGAACAATCAAAATACTTCATTAAATACATGTATACTTATTGTAGTTCCAACAGTCCTCCTTCACCAGGTGCCTGAAATGTCAGGATTTACCTGTTGATATTTCTGATGTTCCAATCAGCAGATTCCTATTGGATGCAGATCGAGGTGTGTGTGTGTGGCAGGGGTTGTGAGGGGGATAATTAATTCTTTTTGCTGTTTGGAAGTTTGGAAGTTGTTCAAAAGGCTTTGCTAAGGCAAAAATTAATAAATGTTCACTAAAGAAATCACTAAGAACTAGGGAAATGAGGGAAAACACCCCATATTTTGAGTGGGCTTTTAAAACATCAGCTTGAAAATTATAGGGAAATCTATTACAATATCTCTGTATGATTATTCAAAAACAAAATGAGTCACAATGTTATATCCCTGCAGGAAGCCTCTAATTATGGTGACCTTTTAGATAAAAAGACATGAAAGCAAAATTTACCTTGGATGTCATTCATATAGCTAAAACTGTAATTTGTATATCAGAACATGGTTAAAGAAAGCATTTTCCCTAGAAACTGAGGTTTAAATTTTTTCATTTGATAGCTGCATGTTTCCTCTTATTTGCCTGTGTTCATTCATCTTTTCAGAATTATGAAACAGTCCTTTCCAATTCTATTTCAGCGTGTCTACAAAATGTCGATAGTCAAGATAATGACAGTAATAAACACTGTCAATTTAATCACAGCAGTCGGTTCTAAATTATAATTAGGAAGTTTTACCCTTGTTCTCCTAACAACCTCCAATGGTTAAAAAAATTATAATTCTGGCTAATAATATTTTTTTATGTCCAAAATGTATATAATTTACTTACATCTATAATGGCCTCATGGTTTGGTCCATTTTGAGGAAATTCTCTCACAATTTATGCAGGAGAAGAAATGAACGTTTTCTTCCAGGCTCCATAGGATGCTTCCTGTAGCTGATTCCCTAGCATTGTAGCTCAGGTGGGACTTAGGAAGCAGGAAAGACAGGCCAAGGGCATGTCTAGGTGAGGCATGAATTCCTAGGTCCACGGAACTGACCTAACAGCAGAGGGTGGCTCTAGGAGAGCAGCCTTGGGGACCAGGTTTCCATGTAAGTTCAGCTCTGGTCTGAAAGGCAGAGCAAAATAATGGCTGATACTTAAATGTCAACTACCCCATCTCCTTTCTTAAGATCTGTCTGTAGGTGGTTGATGCCAGTTCCAGATCTGCCAAAAGAAAGTGGGTCTCCGGTGTCCCCCACTACCAGGCCTGAGTTGGTGTAGGAGTTTAGGGAAGAAAATAAGATTCAAGGTAGAAACTACGGCTGGCAGCAGGTAAAAACAGTCTGATTAATTATAATTATGTTAAATGTAATACAATCATGATAGGGCCTGAGTTTTGTCTGGTAATTACCATATTTTTCTCTGTATAAGATGCCCCCATGTATAAGATGATCCCTACTTTTCTAACCCAACATTAAAAAACCCTCTCAATCAGTGATTCCTGTGAATAAAAGAACTCCAATTTTGTTTTGTTGTTTTTGGGTTTTTTTTAGATTTATTTTATTGTTTGAGAGAAGGTGAGAGAGAGAGAAAGAAAAGGGGAGGGCCCAGAGCAGTCTCCATAGTTGTACATTATTGGTTGTGGCATAGTTTCGTTCCACACAGGTAGACGTGGGGCGGGACAGGTAGACGTGCAGGGCAGGAACTGAACCGGGGGCCTCCTGCATGGGAGGTCAGACCTTCACTGCCATTCCGGCAGTTACCAGTTGAGTCACAATTCGTCACATTAGTTTGCATAGGCCAGGGCTGGGATTTGATTCCTGGACCTCCCAGTTGCAAGGCAAATGCTCAACCATTGAGCTATCCTGCATTCCTGACAAGTTCCAATTTTTGATCTAACAATTTTAGAAAAAAGTATCATCTTATAAATGGAAAAATACATTATGCTCAGTTTGTGATGTATATGTTTCTTAGGGAAAGAGTGTTAAAGGGGAAATTACGTGGTTATCTCTTGCTTCAGGCAAGGTTACCACAGGTGATGGTCTGACTTGGAGCCTCCCACTGAGAAGCGTGGCTGGTCCTACGTACCTAAGAGATGCTGCAGAACAGAAAAGTTCAGCAAGGAGGCCAGAGATAGGACACAAAGCTTGGAAAATATTTTGTTCTTAATGGAGATCTACTGCCAGATCGGAGTACTTACTTTCTCTGGACTTGAGATAAAACTTTTCTCTTAGGAAATTTTTCCTGAACATTATAGCTATTGGCTACCTTTTAGATGTTCTCTGCTTAGACTGGGAGTTTGTGGTTCAAGCAAACAAAGAAACAAAAAATATATGAAGCAGTTTTGAGAACTAGGTTTTCTTTTCCTTGGAGAATCTGTGTTGAAGTATGTAGAACCGGATGTTCTTTTGCTCTCCAGATGGTTATTAATTGTGTAACTTTGGAACATTTTCTATAGTGATAGTTGGAACAATGGACCAATTAAGTGAATGACAACAGTTATCTTGTTGAAATTCAGTACTTTGTTTCATAGAGAGAAAGAAAATATATTTGGCTCTGGTGGAAATTGCCACAGGAACAAATGTACCTTCAGCACTGCCGGCCAATCACACAGCATTTCTCTTTTCAGTACATTCAGCCAATTCTTTGCTCTCAAACCTCTGGACCTCTCTCCTACCCTGTCACTCTAAGCAGATAAGCTTGCCTCTTACTCCAAAGAGAAATTGAAGTAATAAGAGAGGAACTCCTTTGGACCCTAGTATTTAGCCTTTGTGATTTACCTCATCAGCACACAGTCTCTCTTCTTTCCTCTTGTTACTGTAGAAAAGGCATCCTTCCTCCTAGGACAACCAATCTCCAGCCTTCTCTTTCACCTCCTAAACCTGTATCACCAAGTATTCTATTCCTCGCTTGTTTATTACATGTGGAATTGGGATAACATTTATGCTCAGCTCTTAAGGTCGTGAAAAGGATAAAATTAGGTATATATTAAAAAGTGTCGGAGGGGATGCCAGGATAGTTCAGTGGTTGAATGCTTGCCTTGCAACCACAAGGTCCGGGGTTTGATTCCCAGCCCTGGCCTGTGCAATCCCATATGCTGAACTGTGGTGTAACCGGTAACCACCAGGATTGCTCAGCAGCAAAGGTTCTTGCCTCCCATGTGAGAGACCACCAGTTCGGTTCCCACCCTGCATGGCCCCACATCTACCTGTGTGGAGTGAAACCACGTCACAATTAATGATGTGCAACTATGGAGACTGATCCCCCCCTTCTCTCTCTCTGTTTCCTTCCCTCAAAACTAACACATTTAAAAATTGTCAACACATCAAGACATTAAAAAAAGAACAGCAGGGTCTGACACATAACTAACATTTGTTCATGGATGAAGAAGATGAGGAAGATGACCTACTCTCTAGCCATCCTTTTCTTCATTGAAAACTATGATCTCTACAGTACTTGCAGCTTCTCAGGGATAAAACATTGGCAATAGAAAAAATATGTTAAAGTGCAAAATATCTGTGCCTGCTTTGGGAATAGTTGTGGTTTAAAGCAGAAGGGTACTTAGTGACTTGAGAAACAGGTTTAATATTCTTTCATTGCAAAAACTACTAGCATCATATAAAATGTCTGTTGTAGACAGTAAGCCTGAGTGGGTGTTTTGTGAGTTAATATTATGATGCCAAGAAATAATAAAAAGATTTCAAATTCCTTAATGTTGTTTTTCCCCTAGATTTGCTTCCCTATTCTCTCAATGTTTCCTGGCCTATGAATTCATGTCCCACTTTCAGCATTTCAAGAGGACACTATAAAATTTCTATTAGGGGCATTTTTCTGGAGCCACATAATTTTAATGAAGTATGAAGTCAATTCAGTGTGGAGACACTGGAAATTTCTTCTCTTCCGGTTATTTTAAATAATTTATTTACAATAAGTAGTAATGAACCAAACATGCTTTTATAAAAGATTTTAACCTTTTAAGTAATATTATCTGCAAGTCTCCTTTTTGCTCATTTTTCTAAATTGCAGGCCAACTGGTATGTTTTCATTCTATATCCACAATTCTTTCTCCACTTGGTTTCTTTTTCTTTAAAAAATTATCTTTTGATGTGGTTAGAATATTGGCACAATCAACCACTAGGAGATTTAATAAAAATTAAAAATATATATTTTTGCTAACACAAGTAAAACCCCAGATCATCAAGAGGAAAGGAATCAGAGTGGAAAAGAGTATGTCTGGAGAATGCTATACTTGATAAGATCATTTTCACATTAACAATTTGTAAATGAGGATATAGATCAATTGTCTTCACAAGTGATCCGGTTGGTTGGAGACACATAACTGTAATCATCAGACCTCTGGGCTCCCATCTATATGTCTCCCATCCAAACAGTGTGAGCTAGAAATGTAGGGTGTATAAAATATGGTTCCCCAGTCAAGCAAACATTCTGACAACCCAGTATTCCAGAAACATTTTTAGGAACACATTCTAATTAATTCATAGTTAAGCAGAGATATATCATTTGATCTTTAAAACATCATTTAAAATACAATAGTTTGCTTTTCTAGTATAATAAGAGTAGGTGCGATTCTACCCTTTAGCTGCATGTGCTTTATTTCTTCAGATTCCATTTAAACATAAATGATGGAATAGGATGGAAAAGCATTATTGTATAAGATAAATAAATGCAGACTTAAAAGACTTATATTTGAATTTTTTGCAACTAGGTTAGCCAATTTGTTTCTGTCTCTCAAATTATGGATCTGTAAAATGGAAATGATACCTGTTTTATTTTCTTCATAGGGTTTCTGAAGGTCAAAGGAAATGACGTAGGTGAAGATGTTTTTTAAATAATAAAATATTATACAATTTCATGATGACACTGGGAGACTTGACAAGGTAGAATGACAAGTAGGGATGTGTCTAGGGAAGGCTATAGGTCAGTTTTCTAGAAACTTCACGGGTCAGTAGATGGGTTAATTCACCATGCTGCCAGATTTAGTTCTCAGCTTTGCATATACAGAAACCCAGTTTTATTGGACTCAGGTGAGTTGACTGACAAAAACTAAATTCAAAACCCACTGATCTATAAACCAGAGAGAAAATTCCTAAATTTTAATAACCAAAATGTTTATGTTCTCTGTCCAGCATATCAATTTTCTGGTGCTAGGCAGAATATAGGCAAGAGAACTTTGTTAAGAGGAAGTGAGTTTCTTCCTTTACAAAGTACATTATAGTATGGCCTTTTTTGTTGTTGTTTGTTTGTTGTTGTTTTTGTGGTCTGTTTTTGCTTTTACCTCCTTGCTATTTTTTTTTCATTATTCTTTCTCACTATATACAGACATATGTATGCATATAAAATGATTTCTAAACCATTGAGATTAGGTTATATACATCACAACCTTTATCCCTTTATACTACAGTGTCTATTTCCAAAGAACATGGATATTCCCCTACATTACCTTTAATACAGGTATAAAATTCAAGAAATTTAACACTGGTACACTCCTTTTCCTATTTGAGTTTTTGTCAATTACCCAGTAATAAACATTTTAATGTTTTTTTCCCCCTTCAGTCAAGGGAGAAAAAACAGACTGCAATGCAGTCACATATTGCATTTAGTTGTCTTGTTTCTTTAGTATCTGTTAATCTGGAACAGTTGTTTAACTCCCCTTTCTTCCTTCCTTCCTTCCTTCCTTCCTTCCTTCCTTCCTTCCTTCTTTATTTTCTGAGAATGTTTCTCATTTTAGATTTATCTGATGTTTCCTCATGATTAGATTTGGGTTACGTGTGTCTAGCATGAATCTCCACACTACTACTACTAACATTATCCTTCTAAGGCTACTACTATACGTGGAGGTTCCTCATTGGTAATACTAATTTTGATCAGTTGGTCAAGGTGTTACTTTGTTTCTCTGTTGAATGGATAGGTATTATTTTCCTCTTGGGACTGATGAGCAAGCTATGGAGAGCCACTTTTAAGACCACACTTTGCTCCTCATTTCACTTTCCACTCACAATTTATCATACATAGCTTAGTCTTGCCTGAACCATTTTCAGGTTTCTATGATTGTAAATTCTAAATGGTCTCTTAAAGAGTACAACGGTACTTGTAAGAGATATTTTATCTAAGCCATGATAGACCCAATAAATCCTCTTCACCCCCAACAGTGGGTAACTATTTGGGACTCTTTTCTCTTTCCAGCATTGTTATAACCGTTACCAGCCTCTGTCTCTTTCAGCTTCCCTTTTCCATGCTCTGGGCCAGCCATCATCTTTCTGTTCAGTCTTTCTGCAAACAGAGCAAAATGTGGCTTCTTTCCTCTTGGATTACCACGTACAAACATATTTCAGATCCATCTTTCTGTAGTTACACCCAAATCCAGTTCATCGGTGTTTTAGTTGTTTGAAAACTCTTACCACACACATTTAAATACAGTTCTTTAGTTAATCCTCAGGAGAATTAGTCACACCTGACTTTTGCTAGTTTAAAGTTCAAAGGGCAACTTATGAGTCGTGACTTTTATAAAAGACAGTTTATCTTCATTATTTATGGATTCTCTATTTTGCAAATTAGACTCTTTGTTAAAGTCTATGTGCAACCCCAAAATCAACATTTGTAGCTTGTGCGTACTTACTCCCAGATGTGCATGGAGTGGTGAAAAATTTAAGTCACCTCCACTCAGGGCACACGTCCCCAGATGAGGCTGAACAAGCATAGCTTCGCCTTCTTGTTCAGTTCTTGTACTGTGACCAAGGGTCCTTCTGCAGCTTATTTAATCCAATGTTATTTCATATTTTTTGTGGGGTTTTGTGTGTGTGCGTGTGTGATTTTACTGTTTAAAATGCTTCCTGAGCATAGTGGTAATATCCTGCCCCATGTTCCTAAGCACAAAAATCCTGTGATGTGCTGTAGGGAGAAAATAGGTGTGTTAGGTAAGCTTTATTCTGGTGTGAGGTACAATGTGATGGGCCATGAGGTAAATGCTAATGAATCAATAATACAATACATACTGCAAAGTGCTGAGGTAACAACCAATCTCTGATGAAATTACAGAAAAGATGCAAAAGTGGTTGCATCTCTGGATTTATGAGATGACAACTGATTTTTTTTTTAGTGCATTAAATAGCATTTGTATAAGTCTGAAAGCCAAAGAAATTTATAATAATGTTACTAAGGGTCAGGAAAATGTTAAACCCTTCTGGGTTACTGTTTTATTACAAAGAAATACTGTACATAGTTAATTATTTATAAGGGAGATATATTAAATGAGGTGTCTTTAAGTAGAAACCCACAAAAAACAAGGTTATAGTCTATAAGTTAATGAAAATGTGACCAGAGGCTCATAAAAACCTAACCTTCTATTTCCCCTAAGAGCTATGATCAGTATTTGCTAATTTAATGTTTGTGGTGACTTTATAAAACCTAGCATCTTCCACAGATCACGATAATTAATTGTAGAAATACTCAGTCTTTCTCGTCATTTTCAAATGCTGCTCTGAGGAAACTTTCTAGAGCTGGGGAGGGTTCAGTGATGGAGATATGTATAAATATACACTGTGGATGAAATTTGAGGACATTGCACTCAGTGAAACAAGCCCATCACAGAAAGACAAATACAGTGTTCCCTCGCCACTTAGCGCCTCATGGTTTGCGGCTTCAGTGCTTCGCGGGTTTCCCCAAAATATTCATCAAAAAATAAAAATGAAAAAATACCACCATGTCGGCAGCCACATGGCGGAAAGGAGCGTTGTTTCATGTGGATGCGCGAGAGAGCAGGATCCCTGCATGTCAAACACAGAGCTGAGGTGACTCAGAGTCCATCCCACGGGCTCTCCTAAAGGCGCGTGATGGGTTTCCGGGGCGACATCGACCCATGAGAAAATTCCTAGGGGCAAATGCTACTTCGCGGTTTTTCAGGTTTCTCGGAAGGTTCTGGTCCCCATTAACCACGAAAAACAAGGGATCACTGTACTACATTATCCTGCTTATATGAGGTGTCTAAAATAGTCAAATTCATAGAATCAAAAAGTAGAATGGTGTTTTCCAGGGGCTGGAGGGAAGAGGAAATGAGGATTACTAATCAGTGGGCATAAAGTCTCAGTTAGGCAAGATGAATAAAGTCTATAGACAATACCATACTATACACTAAGAAACTAGATCTCATGTTAAGTGTTCTTACCACAATAAAGTAAATAAATAAAATAAAATAAAGCAGCTGCTTTAAAAAAAAATCTAGCTTTCCAACATAGAAAGCTATATTACATTTGGGTTAGGCTCAAATTCCAAATAATATGTAGTCTCTCATTTGGCAATTTTTTCAGTCAGAACTTAATTTAACTTCGTGGAGCCAAAGAACTAAATTTTGGTGACTTGGTATGCTCTTTTAGATTAGGTTACCTAGAAAAAGATATAAATTAAGAACTATAAGCAATGTATGCCGTAAAATCTGGGCTGTTAGTTTAGTGAACAGACTGAATTTTCAAAGATATACGATATGTCCCAGGTTATCATTTAAGAGATGAACTACTACTTTCAAGATAATCCTCCTTTTCCTTCCTAACTTTCAATAATTTTCTGAAATTTGTGCCAAATATAATTCTTGATAAAGTGGACAATAGTTTTCCAACATGAGCAATTCTCCGTGTTTTCAGCTTCTAATTTTGTTGCCTCAATTTTCTTTTGTAATTTGTTCTCTGAGCCAGAATCATTTTCAATGAACACAAAAGTTCCCATTGTTTGGTGTCCTACAAAATGAGTATGCCTGAGCTGTAACCGTTAAAAAGCCTTACACGGGTCAGTTTTTCTTATTGCCCTCCCCAGCACCCCTTCTATTTTTTACATGAGTAAACTGAGAAGAAGCAACTATTATTTGACCAATTTATTTAAATCAAGAGTGAGGAAGTATGTTTCCCCTAGAAAAGATGGACAGATGTGTTTTTAAGTTCTGAATGCTACAACTAAATTTAGCCAAAGTACATTGCTTTCTGAATGCTTCCAGAACAGAACACTGTGCTTTTGATTGCTGGTTTTGGGAGCCTCATTGAGACTCTAAAAGGTCAAAGGAACAAACCCTAGAGCAAAATACACTAATTTACAATACACACAGCACAATCAAAATGTAGAAATGGGCTATATACATCATGTGTTCTACCAGGATAATTGTATAAGGCAGAGTCACCCTTTTGTGGGTAGCCGATGTCTCTAAATGGTTACGTTTATTCTACCAAATGTCTACAGTGTTGCTACTGGTGGAGAATTGTTTTTAGATCGCCAGTTTTTGTTTCATAAACTAATTTCTGAACAGGAGATGATGTCAGATTTTTTTTTTTTGCCATAAAATGAAACCTCTGTCTCCATAGGTTTAAACTTTCTTTAGAGATAGGTGGTCTTTATAAGACTTCTGCTCTCACACCCACTTTAAAAATGAAATGAGGTGAAGAGGAAATGCTTTGGTTTTGGCCCTTGGAAAGTTGCTTCTAATGGATGACATCAGATTTTTACAAAAATGCGTTAAGAGTACAAGCTAATTTAAAACTCAATTTTACCAGAAGAGTCTACTCTAGTTTGAAATTCAGTACATTTCAGTAATTTGTTTCTGCTAGCATAAGGAGATTGTTTTTATGTGGATCTGATGATATTCTACAGAGCAAGCTTGTCCAAACGTGACCCAGGACAGCTTTGAACACAGCCCAAAACAAATTTGTAAAGTTTCTTAAAATGTGATGAGATTTTTTTTTGCAATGTTCTTTTTAGCTCATCAGCTATTGTTAGTGTTAGTGCATTTTATGTGAGGCCCAAGACAATTCTTCTTTCAACCTGGCCCAGGGAAGCCAAAAGGTTGGACACCCTGGATCTACCATATCCAGACACTGGTCTAGATATTAAGAATTCAGCAGTGAAGTACAGATACAAGTCTCTGCCTGTATAGGTCTTTCATTCTTGTATATACATCTATACTTAAGTTTGTCTTTTCCACCTCCAACTTCCAGCAACAGTTGCAATTGCTTTATTTTTTTTAACCAATTTTCTCATTTTAAAGGTTGCATAACTTTGTGAAGAAATCACTATGAATTATTTTCAATTTGCAGAAATAGTGTTCGGCATACTCCTTAGAGGTAAAGTGAGGACTAAATCAATACTATTTAGTGTTTTTATTACTGAACAAGATCATTGCTTCTTAAAGTGTATCTTGTGGACCACCTATCTCAGATCTACTTCACAGCTCCTAATTCAGAATATCAGGGTAAGAATCAAGAATCTGCATTTTAAATCAGCAATTTTGGTGATCCTTACACATGCTGAATTCTAAGAATTAATTTCTAATTTAGACAATGAGCTGAAAAAAATATGAATCTTAAATGAGAAAATTACCAAAAGCAATTAGACAGAGGATTGACCTTAAATTTTGAATGAACAGAAAGCAATAAATTTAAATATTATTGGCATTATCTTAGGACAAAATGGAAAAGGATGCTAATAAAAAATTAATGAAAACACATTAAGATTCAAAGTTGATCATGGGGCTTCATATGCATGAAGCTATTATTTAAAGCAAGGGTGTCCAACCTTTTGACTTCCCTGGGCCACCTTGGAAGAACAATTGTCTTGGGCCACGTAAAAAGTACACTAACACTAACAATAGCTAATGAGCTAAAAAAATATCTCATAATGTTTTAAGAAATCTTACAAATTTGTGTTGGGCCACATTCAAAGCTGTCCTGGACCACATGAGACCCATGGGCCATGAATTGGACAAGCTTAACTTAAAGCATATGTGTGGATTGCAATATATAATGAGAATGAGAGTCACAGATTTAAGGTGTTTTCCAATTGCCAGCTTAGAGTTTTCCTGCCTGTGTCCCACTATTATATTCTTCACTTTACAGATGGGGACAAAAACAAAAACAAAAACAACACACACACATAAAAACTGAAGCACAGAAATAGTAAGTAACTTTCTCAAGGACACACAGGTCGTAAAACCAGAACAAGATGTATAAACCCTGGAAATCTAGCACCACAGTGTATCCTCTTACACATTATTGTCATTAAAAAGAATGCAGAATAAGCTCAGAAAATGCGCATACTGCTCTGAAGGAATCATACAGCCCTGGAAGAGACTTGGCCCAATTTTACCACAACGTGTTCACGACATGCCGCTTCACTGGTCTGTGTTAGCTGATGAATAAGAAAGCAGAATCAATACAAGCTTCTCTGAGGTGAGCATCCACTTGTACAGTCTTGGGCTATATTTCAGTGGCTTTGACACAAAGGTTAATAAGGTACTCATTAAGCTAAAGTGGATTCATACTTTATCTTAATGACTTACATCTGTACAAAAGTTGCGTAAGGCGTACATATAAAACAATAAACATTCAAGTTGAATTCTGTGAGATGACCTCTTTTCTGTATATATTTTGACCAATATGCAATGGCTGTTTGGAATGTATCCAGCCAAGTAACTGTTCTCGACATATTGACAATGGCTGAATTTTTTCTGGACAGCTTTCATATTTCAACCTAGTTATAAAGAAAGAATTAAAGGCAAACATTATCACATACTAAGGCCTTCCTAGGATGTCCTCAATGGCACGCCAGGGAAGATAGAGGTACAATTAAAGAAGAAAACCCCTTTAGCACATCTAGATTTGCATAATATCCTATAATTGGCTTACTCTTTATTTATAAATGCCAGTGTAGATTATGCTTATGCTGTTGGCATTTGGAAAGTTCCAATGCACCCTCCTTTTGCCATTTTCTTAACCTATCCAATCATTTAATACTTCATTTAGGTGCTGCCACCTTTTTAAAGATTTTCTTGATCTCCTTCCTCTAACCAATTTCGTGGTCCTCTCTTCCCTTGAAGCAGCAAAGTATAGTCAATACACAAAGTGGTATGAAAGGGCGAAAAAGTTATTTGCTGACCGTTGGCACCAGAATTTCTTTCAGAGAGAGAAGACAATTTCTTGTTAAGGAAATACTTTGATGTCTGCTTGAGGAGAAAACATGAGACTGTGAGAATACGTATTACCAAGGGACAAAACAAAAAATGAAACAAAATTAAAGGTGTTCGAGAAGGGATGCAGGGCAGAGGAGCAGAGAGTCCCACAAGATGGTGTGGGGGGGGGGCTGCTGATGGAATGGCTAAGACCGAAATGTTAATCATTTATGATACGCATTCCTTTCTTCTTCCCAAATACGCAGTGAAGCCTGCTGCTCACCCAGAGGCCTAATGTAAGTAGTTTTTGTGGAAATCAAATGAAATCAATGGAGGTTTGTGTAAAGGATAAAGTGGAACAGAGAAGACAAAAACAACAAGAACAACAACAACTAACTGGCCAAAGCTGAACAGAGGATTAAGAAAAAGGGAGAAAGAGCCAGAGAGAGCTGGGAGAATTAGCTGGGAATTTTCAGAAATTCAAAGGAAGACCTTAATCTTCCCACTGAGTGAGGAATGGAGGTTCCAGATAATCTTATACAGGTCATGAGGGTAGGATGACCCAAGTGGACATTGGCCTTTTATTTGTTTACCATTTTATGCAATTATGCCTTATCTTTCGTTATTAGGTTTTATTTGAGTTTCTAGTTAGGATAGCAGTATTCTTGTCTTTTTTTATTCATCTTTTTTTTTTTTTTTTTTTTTTTTTTTTTTTTTTTTTTTTTTTTTTTTTTTTTTTTTTTTTTTTTTTTTTTTTTTTTTTTTTTTTTTTTTTTTTTTTTTTTTTTTTGCACATGTATTTTGCACACTGTAGCCTGCCATACATTTAATGAAACTTTTTGTTGTTGTGTTTCTTGAATGAAAAGTGTGGTAGATGAATAATGCAGTATGTCCTAGATTTATGACCTTTTTAAGTTCTGAGCCCTTAAGTCTGTTAGGTACTTTTAGAAAACAAGTTTGTCTAAGCTCCTGATTCTCTCCAGGATGTCTGGGTTATTTAATATTTCCATGGAATGAAATGGTCACTCTTTCAAAATAACATCTATAAGCCACTTTTCTATGTGAAAATATATACTTTAATTTCCTAAAGTCAGTTTAATTCCCTAGCTAGTCGTGTAGATCTCAGACTTATGATTATGTCAACTCTGTGAGTTAAAAACTGTGACTAAGCTCATTATATTGTTAATACTAGAAGGACAGTTATTTTCCTATGAGGATTCTAAATATTTAAAGTAATCAAATTTTGCATATAGAATTTTGTTGGAAGATGCATTAAGAAATACTAATTGGCAACACTTACAGGTAAAGAAATCAAAGCATAAATAAATGGGTAAGACACAGAATGGCATTTTAAGTTTGGAATTCTGATCATAATTCTCACATTAATTTCTGTGCCCTCAGAAATTCCCTTTAAATCTGTTTCATTTGCAAGAGAGCAATCCCATTCATCTTACATATATTAATTCCATGGTTTACAACAAAGACTTGGAATAAGTTATATGCAAATAAGTCAGTGAGAATATATTTATGTTGCACTTTTATAACCAGTCACCTTGTGTGCAGGTGTTAATATTTCCATGTTATATGTGAAGATTGCCGGCAGCCATTAAGATGGCCTCCAAGGATCCACACCTCTCTCCTGAGTAGAGTGTGGGCTGGATGTTAGTGACTCATTTCCAAAGAACAGAATATGGCCAATGGGATGAGATGTCACTTTCAAGGTTAGATTACAAAGAGACTGTGGCTACCATTTGGCTTGCCCTTTCCTCCTCTCTTAAGGGCTTGCTGTGAAGAAAGTCAGCTGCCACATTGTGAGCTGGCCCTTGGAGAAGTCCATATGCCAACGAACTGCTATCTCCAGTCAATGAGGACTTGAGGCCACCGACAGCCATGCAGGTGACTTGGAAGTGTGCTCAGTGGAGCCTTGGTGAAACTACACCCTGGTTTACCCATTGATTACAGCTTTGTGGTTCACCCTGAGCCAGAGACATCCAGCTAAGCTGCACTTGGATACCTGACTCACAGAAAATAGACAATAACTCTTCATTTTCTAAAGCGACTATATTTCAGGTAATTTGTTGTCTTATTCCGTTTTGAGCTGTTATGAGATAACATGATAAACTGGGTCACTTCTAAAGAACAAAAATTTATTTCTCACAGTTTTGGAGGCTGACGAGTCCAAGGTCTAGGTGCCAGGAGATTGTGTGTCTAGTGAGAGCCCACTTCCTGGTTCAGAGACAGCAAGAAATCTCACTGGGTCTCTTTTATAAGGTCACTAATTTTATTCACGATGGCTCTGCCCTCATGACCTAATTATTATAACTTCCAAAGACCTCGTCTCCTAATACCATCACCTTGGGGGTTAGAACAGCAATGTATGAATTTTGAGAAGACACAAGTATTTTGTCTATACCATTTGTTATGCAGCAATAGGTAGCTAATACAATGAGGACATTGAATACCAGAAAGGTCATATATTTTAAACAAGGTATCACATGTAAAGAATTAAAAACTCAGGGATTTCTGACCACTTGGGCAGACAGAGAAGGGTTTTCTGAGAAGGTGCCCCTGAGCAGATACCAAAATGAGGTGAGCCACGTGACCATCTTGGAGATAAATGTTCAGGCCGTGAGATAGCCACAGGCAAAGATTGTATTGTGAGACCACTGGAAAGGCAACAAGACCCAAGTGTATAAAGAAGAACAAACTAGAGAAAGATGTAGGGGAAGAGGTCAAAGAGATAGACAAATGTCAGATCCTATAGAGCTCCCTTGCCATGACAAGAACTTTGGGTTGTGTTCTAATTCTAGTGGGAAGAAATTATGATATTTTAAATATTTATTTTTATTGTTTCTTGACAGAGAAAGAAACAGACAGAGAGAAGGGGGAGAGCCCAGAGTCATCTCCATAGTTGACATCATTAGTTTTCCATATAGTTTCAGTCCACAGGTGGGCGCGGGGCTGCACAGGGCAGGAACTGGGCCAGGAGTCTCCTGCATAGGTCCCGGCAAGAACTGAACTGGGGGCACACCCCAGTTCAGCATATGGATTCGCACGGGCCGGGGCCTGGATTTGATCCTTGGCCTCTGGGGCTAAAACGCGAGCGCTTAACCTGCTGAGCCATCCCAGCTTCCCCAATTATGATATTTTAAACAGAGAAGTGATATGACTAGATGCACCTTTTACATGTATGTGACAGAAAATTATAGGAGTATGTACGTAGCAGAGGCTTACTGAGACTGGTAACTTGTATGAGTGAGTGGTTTTTGTCATCTTGGACTAGACCGCTAAGAGTGAAACTGGTAGTAGATGGTGGATTCGGGATATTTAAAGGAAGAACCAACAATTACTGATGAATTGGGAATAGCTGTCCCAATTTTTCTGAACAGTTTTGTGAATTGTAGTTATATTTAATAAAGAGGAAGATATTGGGAAAGAAGCACATTTGTAGGGTAGGTGAGAAATGCAGCATTTTAATTTAAACCTATTACGTAGGGTGTCAAAAGACCATTCAATATATAAATCCACAGCTTTAAAAGGGACACTGGATAGGGATAGAGATTTGGAAGTCATTGGTTTATCGATGCTATTTAAAGTCATAGATCTAGACAAGGTTACCTAGAAAGTGAGTCCAGATTGTGGACATATAAGAAAACTGAGCACTGCGTTATCCTGCTATTTAGAGATCGGGTGAATTTAGATGTTTTAGTAAAGACTAGGAAATGTTGGTCAGTTGAGTAGGAAGACAACCAGGGACATACTATATGAAGATAGTCCTATAAGAAAACTATTTTAAGAAGGATGGAGTGATCAACTGTGTCAAATATCACTAGCAAGATGAAGATAAATTCACCAGAGTTGATTGGGAGGATAGAGGAAAAGAAAACTGAATGAATAGAGTCAAGGAGACAATGGAAGACGAGAAGCATGAGAAAGTGAAAAAAGTACGGTAGGTGTTTGTGAATAATTTTTCTTTAGAAAAACTAAGAAATGGGCAGTAGTTAAAGAGGAACATGGAGGTCTATAAAGTGTGCTAAAAAATGACAGTGATGGGGAAGCCGGGATGGCTCAGTGGGTTAAGCGCTCACTTTGCAGCGCTGGGGACCGAGGATCGAATCCCGGCCCCGGCCCGTGCGGAACCATGTGCTGAGCTGGGAGCTCCCCCAGTCCAGTTCTCTCTCCCGCTCTCTCTCTGTCTCTGTCTCTGTATCTCTCTCTCTGTCAAAAATAAATAAGTAAATAAATAAAATATTAAAAAAAATGACAGTGAATGTTTAAGTAAAAAAAGTTATTACACTAAGAGACACATTGTCCTGATTCTCCTCTAAATACCCCGCCTCGCTTTGAACACACCCATTATTCTGCCCACTTTCTGAAGCGGTTCTGGAAGTCCTCTTTTGTGAGTGTCTTTAGTTGCACTCCTGTGGTTGCCTTGATGTCCCGAATCAACTGAAAGCATTTACCTTTCATGGTCATTTTGACTTTGGGGAAGAGCCAGCGGTTGCCTGGTGCCAGATCCGGTGAATAAGGCAGACGAGAACAGATCGTAATGCTTTTATTTGACAGAAATTTATGTTACTGTGTTGTTTGTGATCTATGATTTACAGAACACTTTAAAGCACACCGTCTCTCAACCATAACTCACAGCTGACTGACTGCCCCAAACAAGTGGAAACTTGTCACACACTGTTACTAAGGTTCCACAAGCCACTTCCCATATAGAAGATCCCTGCCTTTCTGTTGAATGACACTCAGCAGCGACATTCCCCATCACTGTATTTTGTTGTTGTTAGGAAATGTTGTAGCATATTCCTCTAATGGGCATAAATAGTAAAAAGGAAAATAATACTGATTTAGGAAAAAGAGAACAATTGCATTAAAATCTTTGAAAAGAAAAGAGAGCTTAGGGTCAGGTGCTTAAGTAGAGTGGGTGGTCTCAGATAGGCAGCAATGCAGTGCAATCATTTTAACATGAGGAAGTCACAGCCTATAAGGACAGATGGGATGCTTGGAAGTTGAGGTTGTTTCTATTTCTGGTTACTTCTACTGACATTTTGTCAAAGTGCATGCATTTTTTGGAAGGCGGGTTTAATCAGGATCAGAGTGCTGTCTGGGTTTTGATCACTGGAACTTAGTGGTTTTGGAATAATGATTGTACTCGACTTTAGCCAAATTAGATGACCACTCTTGACTCAAGGCACTCATTCATTAGAGAAGATTTGGACTCAAGGTAATATACAAAGCCAGAATACAGGGTTGGTGTTCTCTTTGGATTTTGAGCAGACAACCCAAAGTGTTGAAAAGAACCAACCTTTTTCTTCAGATTAACTTAGAATTTTCATTTGCTTTTGCCCCATGCAAACTGGACTGAAGTTAATTTATGTTCTGTCGCTTTTTTGGGAGACAGCAGAGAACTCTCTAAACATTCTGCATTTTACAATTATTCTTTTTCTCAGAATGGATAGTGTGTATACACATACATACAAATGCATTCATAGCTGCATACCTCCCCTCGAAGTAGTGTTTTGAGTTTCTTCAGATAAATACCCACAAGTGGGATTACTGGGTTCTCCTTTGTCTCTTGTTGTTGCCTTTGTTTTAAAGTCTGCTTTGGGAAAGCCAGGATGGCTCAGTGGGTTAAGCACTCACTTTGCAGCGCCAGGGACCAAGGATCGAATCCCGGCCCCGGCCGTGTGGACCCATATGCTGAACTGGGAAGTTCCCCCAGTTCAGTTCTGTCTCTGTATCTCTCTCTTTCTCTGTCAAAAACAATAAAAAAAAACAATTAAAGTCACTTTACTTGGTATAAGCAATATACATATAAAATTGTATATATAATTAATATAATATATATTATATTAATTATATATACAATTTTATATGTATATTGCTTATTAATATATATTATATTAATTATATATACAATATATATAATTTTTTTTAGTTTCCATTTTCATAAAATATCTTTTTACTTATTTACTTTCCACCATTTTGCAGTCTGTATGTATCTTTCAATCTGAAGTGAAACTCTTATAGGCAGCATATATAAAGGTCTTAGTTTCTTATCTGTTCAGCTACCCTATCTTTTGATTGGAGAACTTGAACCATTTATATTTAAAGTAATTATTGATAGCTATGCAGCTATTGCCATTTCTTTATTCATAGTTTTTATTTTATTTTATTTTATTTCATCTTAAAGAAGTCCGTTTAAGAATCCTGGTAATACTGGTTTGGTGGTGACAAAGTCCTTTATCTTTCTCTTGTCTGGGATGCTCTTATCTGTCCTTCAATGCTAAATGATAGCTTTTCTGGGTAGAGTTATTTTGGTTATAGGTCCTTGTTTTTCATCACTTTGACTATTTCCTGCCAGTTCCTTCTGGCCTGCAAAGTTTCTGTTGAGAAATCAGCTGACAGTCTTATGGGAGCTCAGAATGCCCTTTAGAATTCCCAAATATCCTTCATTACAATTGAGTCCCACTTCAGAGTGGAGGTATCATAACTTATAACCTGTTAAGGGTTAAAATGGGTCTAAACAGTCATTAGGATGGCTTTTCAATGTATATTATTTGTACTTTTCCTCATTATACAAAAAGCAAAGGATTTTTCATTACTTTAGTGTAGTTAATTTATTATTTTCAAAGTGGTGCCCAAACTTCTGGAACACAAAATTAATGTGCTCTTGGAAACCCTCTCTGAATTGCCCAAAGTCAAAAGTAGTTCTTCCCATCTGTCATCCTAATTTGTACTATGTCTCCCAGACGCATTAAAAAAAAAAGGTGTACACTAAAATTCTGTTTATTCCCATTGGCATGAGAAAAAAAATGTCATAAATAAATTCTTTGCACGAAATTCCAAAGCTGAAGTCCCTGATTTAAAATAAACTTGGATGTCACTCAATCTTGCCAAAAATCTCTTTAAATGACACGTTTATTTATAGAATTATTTAGATAATATTGGAAGAAGATATAATGACTTGTTTTCTAAACTAGCAACCTACTCCATGGGTTTAATGACTGCTTATACAATCTGTTTGCATCTGTTTTCTGTTGAAATAATTATAATTGGAAGTGA
>PVKE010018969.1:0-28972 GCA_004027555.1 Craseonycteris thonglongyai | reverse complement strand
TACTCTCCTAATTACGAGGCACTGGCCAATGAAATGCAATGCCAAAGATCACACTGACAGATTGGTTTTTTTTATGTTTTCTTTTATGTTTTTTTAAATGATTTTATTATACGTGTGCTTTTTATTTACTTTGTATTACGTTTTGTATATATGTTTCTTTGTGTGTATATAATTTGTACAATAAATTTATTATTTTAAAATTATTTTTGTTTATTATTTTTTATTTTTGTTCAATAATAAATATCCTTAGAAATAGCTGGTGCCCTCCACCCTACCGATATTTTAGAATGCGCCCTAGGGTATAAAAAGGTTGGGAACCCCTAATGTATATGGTACCTATATCAAAATTAGCACATACCATTTGTTATATTATTTACATTTGAAAGAAAATTCTGTTATTGAGCATTTCAAATTATAAAAGATACCTTTGAAGATAAGAAGTAAGCATTTTAATTTAATTAATTACACTGTCCAGTAGTAAAATATATTATAAGAAAACAATGTATAAAATTACTTTCCCTAAAATATTACAAATATTTTCTTCAAATCACTCTGTCATAAAGAAAAATTGTTGTAAAACAATTACTGAGTAAAAGATACATGTTAATAAAAACAAGAAAAACAAACATCATAAAGAAAAATATGGTTCCTCGTTTGAAAACACATGAAAGATTTAAAACATGCTTCTATAGAAATGTAAAAGATTGAAAAAATGGTATAATTGGAAAAATTGGCAGTTTCAATAAAGCTAATGTCTGAAAGGACTAAGACGTGTAGTACGTATTAGTGAAGGAAATTATTCACTCAAATACTGTTATTATATGTATACATATGCATATATATTTAGAAGTCACTATGATGTTTAATAATGATGCAAATATAGAAATAAGTAAGATTAGACCCCTATTTTAAAGAGATTTTTATTTAGGAAGCAGAGCTAAGGCTATAACTAATCTATAACAGATAACTATAATAAAGAACAGTATATAATAATTTTCTAAAAATAAATACTGGGGAATTAAAAGGAAATTACTCTCAAATAGAATTTCCAGGTAAGGCATTATGAAAAAGGTGACATTTCACAAGGATATTATTGCTAATATTAATAATTATAATAGCAACAATACTACCATTTATAAAATAGTCTTTATTCCAAGTAGAGTTGAATATTACTTGTAATACTTTATTTCTTTCAATTATCTGTGATCTAAGTACTAGCAATGTATATGTGTTGTAAATTTAAAACACAAAGACTGAGATTTAAGAAAAACAAGTATCCTAGGTCACCATGGTGGTAGTGAGTGAAAAGTTGATATTAGAATCTCCTAAGTGCCTTGAAAACCGTATGACCCCATTGATTTTATTACATACAATATAAGAGCTTAATTGTCACATTGTTACAAAAGAACCTCTTGAGAACAGTAATAGAAGTCATAATGCTGTCTTGTCACTTTAATTATTTTTAAACTAGACAATCAGAAATCATGGATGGTCAATAATGCCTTTACCAAAAACCTGCTCTTTTTGCTAAATAAATATTGTATCCTCCATGAGTAACAAAGCTTTAGTCTGAATAATGTTTTCACTGTTTTGTAAGTCTGCGTTTTCAGATTCTGAAAGGTCTAGCACCAGACAATGTATTTGCAATGTTTTCTGTTTAGCTGAAAGCAAGTCCTTCACTAAGCTTATGATCCTTGATGGTCAATCCCATGTCTTGTTTGCCGTATTTACAATTAGCACCCACAGAGTACCTGGCATTTTGTAGGTTGAATGAATGAATAATTGAATCCATAACACAAAAAAGTAAATTGGGTCTAGTTTAGGTTTACCAGATAAACTGGAGGACATCCAGTGAAATTAGAATTTCAGGTAAACAACAAATAATTTTTAGTAAAGTATATCCCAAATATTGTATGGGACATACACTAAAAATTATTAATTATTTACCTGCAATTCTAATCTCACTGTTTGGCCTATATTTTCATTTGCTAAATCTGGTAACTCTAGTCTAGTTACTAATATTAAATTAAAATTTACTCATTTATTCAATTACCGTAGTCATTTATCAACAAATATGATATATTGCATATGTACCATGAGCCAGGAAAAATTGTACATCTTGGAGACTCGGGAATAAATAACACTGTCAGACTCTTACTTCATGGACCATGTATGAGGGAGGGACCCCCCAAAAAACAGAATTCTCTTCTGGAGGGTGAGCCCTTTGTAGTCCAGGCTTCCTCCACTAGGTGAGTGTTCTAGGAACCCATCTGCATCAGTGATCCAGCTGGCATTGTTGTAAGAGGCTGTGTTTGGCTTCAGTGAATTTTTTTGGAGACTCTTTCAACACATTTGCCCTTTTCATGATGAGAAATTTACACAGTGTGTGGCATGACAACTCACCTGCCCATACCATACTGAGTGTTCAACAGTTTTTTACTAAAAATGTCATGACCCCCACACCCCACCTTCCCTATTCATCCATCTCACCCCAAGCAGCTATATTTTGTTTCCCTGAATGAAAAAAGGGTATGAAACATTTTGCCAATGTGGAAGAGGTGAAACAAAAAAACAGCAGAAGCACTAAAAAGCATCAGAATTGATGAGTTCAAAAACTGTTTTGAACAGTGGAAAAAGTATCTCAATAGGTATATTGCATCAAATCGAGAGTACTTTGAAGATGACTGAAGTTAATATATGTAAGAATAAATACAATTAAAAAAAATAAGTTCTAGGTTTTTTGGGTCCCCCCTCATACTTCAGTGCAAGACGAAGGGAGGTAAAAAATAAATTAGTATCAAATTGACAAGGTAATTTTCATTCATAAGTATTATGAACAAAATTAAACAAGATGGTAGGGTAGAAAAGGAAGAATGGATCAAGGGATATGTTAGATAGAGAGTATAGAAAGTTATTATTAAATGATGAGAAGAATTCAGTCATACAAAAAGCCAGGAGAAGAGCACACAAGAAAGAAAGAATAGCAAATACAAAGGACCCTAGGTGGAAATAAATTTGACTATTATGGAAAGAGATTAAAGACTATGGGACTACATTCAAACTAAAAAGCTTCTGCACAATAAAGGAAGCCATCAGTTAAATGGAAAGGCAACCTTCCTGGGAAGAAATATTTGCAAATCGTACACTGATAAGGGGTTAATATCCAGAAGATGAAATGAACTCATATAACTCGATAGCAAAAAACAAATAAACACTCCAATTAAAAAATGGGCAGAGGACCTGAACAGACATTTCTCCTAAGAGACAAACAGATGGCCAACAGATATATGAAAAGATACCCAACATCACTACTCATGAGAGAAATATGAATCACAACCACAATGAGATACCACCTTCTGTCTGTCAGAATGGCTATTTTCAAAAAGACAAGGAATACCAAGTGTTGGCCAGGGTGTGTTAAAAAGGGAACCATTGTATACTGTTATTAAAAATATAAATTCATGCAGCCCCTATAGAAAACAGTATGGATGCTCAAAAAAATTAAAAATAAACATATGATCCAGCAATCCCACTTCTGGGTATTTATTCAATCCAAAAGAAACTAAAGCACCACTAAAAAAGATACCCTCCCCTCCCCCATATTTATTGCAGCATTATTTATATTGCCAAGGCCTGGAAGCAAACTAAGTATCCACTGGTAGATAGATTTTTTAAAATGTATCATACACGTACAATAGACTGTTATTCAACCACAATAAAGAAGGAAATCTTGACATTTGTGACACTATGGATGGAACTGAAAGGTATTATGCTAAGTGACATAAATCAAACAGAGACAAATACTCTATAATGACACATATGGAATCTAAAACAACAATGGGAACTCATAGATACAGATTGGTGGTTGCCATTGTAGAGGGCTGAGAGAGCAAAATGGGTGAGGAAGTCAAAAGTTACAAGTTTCCAGTTATAAGATAAATAAGTCTTGGGGAATAATGGACAACATGGAGAGTATAGTTAGATAATAATACTGTATTATGCATTTAAAAGTTGCTGAGAGAGACCTTAAAATCTTAAAAATTCTCATCACAAGAAAAAAAGATTTGTAACTGTGTGGTGTTGGATGCTGGCTACACTTATTGTGATAATTATTTTGCAACACATACAAATATCAAATCTTTACGCCATACACTTGAAAGTAATATGACATGATATGTCCATTTTATCTCAAGTTTTTCAAAGGAGTGAAGCCAATGGGGTTGTAGTGGCCAGAGGCTAGGTAGAGCTAGAAAGATGGTACAAGAAGATCTAAGAAAATGAAGCGCCAGATCATGCAGACATTTGCATTCCATGGTGTGACATTTGGACGTAGAATGGGTATCACTGCAGTAGTTAAGGTAGGAAGTAATAGGTTCCAAAATAGTTTCAAAAGACCCCTTGGGATGCTAGGTGGGAAATGACTGGGTGTGGTGAGGAGTGTCAGAAAGTGGAATACTAGTTATGAGGTAATGCAGAAGCAAAGGTGAGTGATGACTTGGGCAGGCTAGTGACTCTGGTGGATGAACTGGGGATATATTCTGAAGGCAGAAGCATAGTACTTCTGGATGATTTTAACTCTGAGACTGGACAGAAGTCATGAAAGACTGGGGAAAATATACGTGTTTCCTACTTTGAGTTGTACTGAATTTATGTATGACTTGGACCTAAGAATAAATTGGTCTTCTGTGTCCTTCATTCTCAGTTGCCTATCTTGGCATCATCCGTGGTTAGCCTGTACTTCCTTGAGCTCACGGATGTCTTCAAACCGGTGCATTCTGGATTCAGCTGCTATGACCGGAGTCTTAGCATGCCGTACATTGAACCGACCCAGGAGGCAATCCCATTCCTTATGTTGCTTAGCTTGGCTTTTGCTGGACCTGCAATTACGGTAAGAATTGCCCTCAAATTGTGTTTGTGCCACATGTGTGTAGTAAATGGGTTAAAAGCAAACAAAAAGTGAATTCTAAATCTGGCCAGAAAGATGACGCTTTTGAGATATTTTGACAGTGTCACATGGGACTACTTAATAGTTTAAAAATACTGTCATTAAAAGTTAAAGAAGAATATATGATTGCAAAAATGATGGGTTTCTAATGTTCACTTTTATAAATCCTTCTAAAGAAAAGATCTGTAAACTGCATTAACTATTGAATGGTTAATATGACATTTCTGAAACAATTCCTCATTCATGTATTTTTCATGTGCTTATGTGATATCAGAAGTGTGGGAAAATGCAGGGGATGGAGGGGCAAATAATTATACATCTAACAGAGTTTCTTCTCAAAGTGCATGCTGATGTTACTCAGTGTTTCATTTTTTTACCAGATTAGCACTTTTTACTAGATGAGCACTGAGCATCAACAGCCGTACAAAGAACATAACTCACATTTCTGGCGCGCTCTCTCTCTCTCTCTCTCTCTCTCTCTCTCTCTCAAATACTTAGATTCAGAAGAGGCATTTGCATTTCAAAATATGTAATATAAAGAAATGCCCTTCCTTACCTATAGGAATTAAGCATAGTTGTTTTTAGTTTGCTAATACACATATTGTTAATAACTTTTTGATAAATTCATTAATAAATACTGGCCAAGCCTTCCCACCGTCATCTCTTCGGCGCCTACAAGACAAGAAACATGTTTTAAGGTTAATAATATTTATTTCTAATAGTAGAAATTCTTACTTTGCTTTTATCATGTTCATGAATATCAGAGGAAGTTATTAAATTAAAAGCTGTATTTGAATAGCATTTTTACAAGATTCCTTAATGAATTGCTCTGTTCTGATTCAGCACTTTAGCAGTTTTAGGAAAGTTTCTGCACAACCTTTCTGAAGACTATACTTTTATATATCTTTGAATTTGTTATTTAAAGATTTCCCCCACATTAAGTAATCATAACATGCTGTTTGCACTATAAGTAAATCATATAAAATATTCTCAGAAGATAAAATTAGAAGTTAACTTTCTGCAGAAATTTATTGTACTTAAAAGGTCTCAAGATACTTGCAAACTAATGAATTTTTTGAGCTCCAGTAACTCCAGAGTGATTGGAACTGTTAATGATGTACTTGGAGGTAACTGAGACTCGGACTAATAAAACAGTTAAAGTGCAATATTGCTCTGAATAACAGCATTCCCTGTTATGAAAAAATACAAATCACACAATCCTTTTACAAAAGCGTAAAAAATACATGCTTTAAATCTGTTATACCAGAACATTTCTCTTGGTTGGGGTGCAATGGAATAATTCATTATGGTTGACATATTTGAAATAAACTAAATAAAATACTGCATACATGTTCATGAGTTTGCTGAAAAGACTACATTGATGTCTAATCATTTCAATCATTTTGTTATGTATCCAGAATATTTTTTAAAATCTTTCTTTTCTAGTGTATTTTATCAAGCAGCTAAGAAAGCAAGTCTAACGGTGGCTCTAACGGTGGCTCTCCCGGCATGGTTTATCTCACATTCACCCCTTTGCTGACACTGTTACAAGTTCTGGGGACAATGACCTTGGCCTCATCAACGTGTTTCTGCTTCTCTGATTCCCTCATTTTTTGTTACAGATTCTTAATATGCAATTTAAGGATACTTTGGTGGGAGGGGGGAGAGGGTTTTCTGGGTCAAAGCTGTCTTCCTGAGCCTTGAGAAATAAAAGAGTAAATCTGCTATGACTCCTTTGTACCAGCTTGACCTGGGAAGCAGCCCAGTGCCAACTCCTTCCAGGAAGACCCCCTGAATTTCTGGGTCTCCGCAGGGCCTCCGTAGCTGCTGAATGCCTTTAATGGAACGAGAGGCAACTTGGGAAACATTTACACCTCAGGGAGCCCAATCTCCCCCATATCTCTTAGCCTCCACCACACTCCAGGATGTCAGTGATTTGTTTCCTTGCACAGTAGCTTCATAGATTTTGGGTAAAGAACTCAATAATAAAACAAATCCTGAGTCTGCTAACAGAAAATACTGTTTTCACAGCTTTTTTTTCAATCATATGTCACACATCTTCTAGATTTCTAATTTTATTTTTCCCTTTATTTTTAAGACCTTCTCCCAAAACCTAGATTTTTTTCAACATAAGCCCTGTAACATTTGTAGTCATCATGTTCTAGAACCATAAATCTATCCTTATTCTTACTACATATGTCACTAACTCCTTTACCTCCTTTTCTTGCAAGTGCAAATAACAGACTCTAATCCTTGACTTTCAAGGATGCCATTTATTTTCTACCTTTATGGTGGCCTCAACCTGTTCTGAAATAGAGCAAGAGGGGAGGGAGAGAGAGGCAGGATGAATCCTTCGTTTGGAAATGGATTTTAGAGCCCACTTGTATAAGGAGAGGTACTTCCTATGTTCACTCATTTACATGGAGAGACTAAGCAAAAGAAAAAAAAAGAAACCTAACATCAGAAATATTCTTTAAAAGGACCTTCCTATGGACAAGGAAGATCAGCTCATTTTTATACAGGTATTTACATATAAATAATTTAGTGTTTGCTTTTCAGTTTTTCTCTGTGCTTTGAGAGACGTTTTAAAATTAATTTATCTTCATGAGGTTATGAGACACTAAAAATTTCGTTAATGTCTATAAAATGCATAGTCTTATTTCTCTGAAATTGCCCTCAAGTTGGAAAATTGCATCCTTAGTATTCCATTTTCATTTACAATAGAGTGATAATGCAGCAAGCATTTTGTTCAGCTCCTTTGGAGATTATTTCTCAGGGAAAACAATGCAGAATATGTGGGTTTATCAAATCTTTCTGAAATTTATATGAATCAAACAAATGTGTACAATCTTTTCTGGAAGTTAAATTTTATTAACTATTATTAAAAAATAAGTATACTTAATTTTATAGTAGAATTCTATCAGAATTTTATTATTGTTCCTAGAAGGTAGCTGTGCCTTTGGGAGACTATATGATCAAAATACAGAAGACTTAAATATGTTAGGGTTCTCAAAAGGTGAATATTGAGACTAAAGATACTATGATAAATATAACACTTTTCTGATTGTTTTGTTTTGGTGTTTTCACAAGACTTTTTTGGATTTTAAGTTCTCCCAGTGGTCGCAATTCCCAGGGCAATGCCCATATAATAATAATGATATATTTATTATTAGAGAGATTTAGTACTATAGAGAGTAATAATACATTTTCTTTCTACATCTCCCCTGAAACAAAATCACTTCGAAATGTCTTCCAAAAACCTGTTCAGGGTATTTCACATGCAAAAGAATTGTATTGTTTCTCTTCGAGCTTGTGTATATCACAATGGAATATTGTGGAAAGATACTTGCCATGAATTATTTCTCTTTACAAATGAAAGCAGCAACATATCATTTCATTGTCAAATCCTAATTCCTGAAACCCTATTGCAGCACAACAGCATGCTATTCCAAACCAGGATGCAAGCAGGCATGTTTGGAAATACATTAGGAAGCGTCTCTCCTTCTTTTGAGGAGAATTTTGTCTTTAAACCAAAGTACATCATTTTGAAAATGTATGCTCTGATATATAGATCAAGGCTAAATGAATAGAAGTGTGAGGAGAAAACAGATGTGCTGTTCAGAGAGAGGGACAGTTGGGTGATGTAAAAATATTGACACAGAGCCCTCGGTCTGTAATCAAGCCAAGTAATATGAAAGCAATGTGTTGACATATGAGTTCTGAGCCTATTAAATAACTAATAAAACTCCTGAAATTTCAAGGTCATTTGAGATAATGGCTGTTGTGTTGTATGATAAGATGTATTTTCCTAATGGCACTGTACAAACAAGTCCTTATATAATTTAGCATTTATGCATAAGATGTGCATCATTACATGTAGAACTAACAAGAAAGAAACAAAATTATTCACAGAATTGTTATTGAAGAAGTGAAGGTGAAATCAGTCTTGTTTAGCCGTACAACAATGCATTTCAGGAATGAGTGGTTAATTTTCTTGAAATGATGAATTGAACAGAACCATTGTATTATTCTCTGTGTGTGGTATATCATCATGTCAACCTATCTATGCAGAATATGGAACCTACTATGGTTCCATGCTGAACTTAAAGTAATAATGTAGGATGACATTTTTCAGGAGGTATAATTAACTCAGTGCTTAATGATTTGAAATAATTCCTTTTAATTCTATACAGTTGATATTAAAGGACTTTGCCATGTACCCCATATGATTTTCACACATGAATGGTTATTGGTAGAGTGTCAGTAGAGAATTATTTTTATACAAATTAAGATTCTAGAAAATCTGTTTCAGCTGCTAATCATCATTATAATCTTTACAGTGACATAAGCCATCACTTATATCTAATGTCAGTAGCTCATATAACCCTATTTTTCCCAGCTTCACATGTTTATACAAATCAATTCTAATTTCATAATAATCTCTTAGACACAATAATCTCAAATATTTGAACATCTATTTAGATTTTCTGGTTCTTCTTCAGTCTAGAAAGGTTGTGTATTTCTAAGCACTTGTCCATTTCTCCTGGATTATTGAATTTGGTGGCATATAATCCTTCACTGTATTCTTACATGAGCCTTCATGTTTCTATGGCAGCGACTGTAACTTGTCCTTTTTCATTTCTAATTTTGTTTATTTGTATCTTTTCTCTTTATTCATAGTGAGACTAGCCAGGGTTTGTCAATTTTATTAATCTTTTCAAAGAAACAGTTCTTTGTTGCATTGATTTTTTATTGTCTTTTTGTTCTTTATTTCATTGATATCTGCTCTAATTTTTTTTATTTCCTTCCTTTTGCTGACTTTGAGTTTCTTCTCTGATGCCCTCTGTTCTAGAACCCCACACTAAACTGTAACTTATTTTTTATATAGTCCTTCTGATACTATAGTATAGTTCACTTTATTCGTTGTAAACACATTTTCTAAGTAGCTTATAACCTAGGAAATACTACCCAGTATGGATGGATAACTCTTCAGAAATTACTTTAGACATCATAATGATTCCATGTCAATTGTTCTGGAGTGTTTTCATCTAGAAGTTACTGACGGGGAAGCCGGGATGGCTCAGTGGGTTAAGCGCTCACTTTGCAGCGCTGGGGACCGAGGATCGAATCCCGGCCCCGGCCCTTGCGGAACCATATGCTGAACTGGGAGCTCCCCCAGTTCAGTTCTCTCTCTGTCTCTGTCTCTTTCTCTCTCTCTGTCAAAAATAAATAAATAAAAATATATTAATAGAAGTTACTGACTACCTAGATTCTCTAGGAACCCCCATTCTCCAACAAGATAGTTACTGGCCACATGTGGTTATTTCATTTGAAATCTAGATTGATTTACAGTTTAAATAATTAATTAAATACAATGACATGAAATAACTAATTGAGTTCCTCAAGTGCAGCAGCTAGATTTTAAGTGCTCAGTAGCCATGTGGCTAGTGGCTACCACATTGGACAGTGCAGAAAATGTTTCCATCATGGCAGAAATGGGTATTGGGTATTAGACAGCTCTGCTTTCCACTGCTCCTTTCTCTCCTCACACCTGATTTCTACCTGTTCATCCTTCTGCTCAGTCGTAAACTGGTTTATTAAAATAATCTGATAGTAAAATGTTCTGGATCCTAACTATGGTCCTGATTTTACTCTCCCCTCAGGCATCTTGTTTTCATGATTTTAGGGATAAAGTGTTTAGAATTAGGGCAGAATTAGTCACCATGTGATTAGTCAATTAGGAGTTACTGGGTGTTGTTGGACAAAGGGCCAAAGTTCAGGTGCTGCCACCACATTAAAACTCCAGGATGCTGTCCCATCCAGTACGTAGGAGCACAAAAGATCCAACCACTGCTCTTTACGGTAACCTGATGCTTTCTTCTCACTGTTGCCTCACGTATGCAGGAGAAATTGAACGCATTGCTAAAGCTGCTGGCAAAACACGTCTTTATCTTATAGAATGGATGGTGTGTTAAGAGATAGCTTATAATTCATTTGAACCCACTGAGTCCATTCTGAACCCCTTCTTGTGTTTGCAGATTATGGTAGGGGAAGGAATTCTCTACTGTTGCCTGTCCAAAAGAAGAAATGGGGTTGGACTGGAGCCCAACATTAATGCTGGAGGCTGCAACTTCAACTCGTTCCTTCGAAGAGCCGTCCGATTTGTTGGTGGGTGTGGGAACCACAAAGAAAGGAAATCTTATTGTTTTTCTTTCCAAAGTGGAATGTTGTATTTAATTACAGATTTTTAAGTCTTTAAAGTTATGTGTTAGATGTGTAATTTCAGGTCCATGATGAGCTTTACATTATACAAGAAAAATACTGTTAATAAATCCAAATTTAGGCTTTGTATCTGAAATGTGTTCTCTACAGTTATCCTTGTTTTAAGAGCTAATATGCTGTGCATTTCAGTATATTTTTGTCTTAGCTCTAGTGGAAGCCTATGTTTACTTTAAAATGATTTCATTAGATCTGTGTCCATTTTTTAAAGTAGAAAATAAATGTCACCAGTTCAGTAGGAATAGATAACTCTTCAGAAATTACTTCAGCTACATCAATGATTCCATTTCAATACTCCTGGAATGTTTTCATCTGGAAATTAATGCACAGAGAAATGTCGCCAGAGAGCACTGCATCATGGCTTTTTTCCCTTGGTTACATCCTCTAACTTTATCGCCTATATTTTCTGAGATCTATAGAAAATCCACAGACCTGGCTAGCAGGCATCTGAATCAAACCAGTATCTAAACCTTCATCTCTTCTGATTAGCCTGAGAACATCTTAATGCTGTTAGAGTCACAGTCCTTTCTTTTTTTTTTTTTTAACTGAGTTGGGAAGTCAAGCCACATTACCTCACACCAACATGAAAGCTTTACATTCATTCCCAATAAGTCAGTAAAAAGTTGTTTTACCTATAACGTTTCATCTCAAAGGAATAGGTAGTTTCATTCGATACCTAGTAAATAATTACATGTAACTGTCTGTCTTCCCTCCCCTCCAAGAAGGAAAAACCTGATATAAAACATGGCCTAGACTCTGCTTCACTAAGCAAGGCACAAGATAATAAGAGAAGATTGGGCCCCTTAGAACGGCCATGAACTAAGTAAGGCAAGGAAATAAAACTAGGACAATGTTGCATTTTGTTACATTGGAGAAAGTTTTTTTCATTGTAACAAAATGCTGTGGAAAGGGGCCATATATCCTCTCTGAAAAGCCTTGTAACTGTGAGGATGGTCTGTCTTACTCTAGAGAACATGTCCTAATGTCAACAATGCCCATGCTCTGTGGGTCTAAAGCTTCTCACTCTCCAAATGTAAAAGTGAGTGGATTTCCCCACTTATCCATACTACACCCCAAGACTCTGCGTACTGCTAGGAATTGGAGTGTAGAAATAAATGTCTTGTGTCCCAACTCTCAGCAACTAGGTGGAGAAGGCCTTGGGAGAGTGGTTGTTAGATGGCAATAAGCAGAAAAGGAAAAAGCAAAACAGGGTAGGTAATGTGCAGGCCAGCCATCTGGGACTGGCGGCGTTCACTGACAAATATCCAGGTGCTTCTCACCATCATAAATCAGAAAGAACCCAAGTTGCCACATCAGAGTAAACAGGCTGTCAAGGTCATGTAGAGGGTGCCGGCAAGTTCAGATCAAGAGAATGTGAGCAGAGCTACACTCCCAAGGATAAGGTCAAGCAAGGGACTGGTAAATAGCAAGAATGGAGTTTGAGTGCACACAGGTGCATCAGGGTTTGTGAGTTCATTGGTTAAGACTAGCCCCAGGAGACAAAAGTTAGAATTTGGAACAGAAATTTCAGAGCATCATCTCCAAATTCTAAACATTCGGGAAGGCTCCTATGACCCTGTACCCAAGATATGATTAATGTTTTCAGAGCAGGGCTCACCTGCTCTCTTCTGTGGTTTTTGTTTGTTTGTTTGTTTTTGTCAAATTTATTGGGGTGACATTGATTGATATCGATTAAATTGTTTTCAGGTGAACAACTACATTACATTGTCTATACATCGCATTATGTGCTCACCACCCAGAATCAGCTCTCTATCACCATATATTTGATGCCCCCTCCCTATTCCTGCCCCCAGTTTCCCACCCACCTCCCCCCTTACCTTCAGGTAACCACTAAACTATTGAGTGTGTCCATGAATTTTTGTGTCTTTGTTACTTTCAGTTATATATTCCACCTATAAGTGAGGTCATATGTTTCTTGATTCTTTCAGTCTGACCAATTTTGCTTAATAAGATGTTTTCAAGGTCTGTCCATGTTGTCACAAATTGCTGTATTTCACCTTTTCTTTTTGCTGAGTAGTCTCTTCTGTGTTTTAATTAGCATTCCTGTTATGACTACAGCTTGTAGAAAGTTATAGCCCATTCTGTAGGGTTTGGCAACTGTGGCTGGAGTTAGGGATTACTGATTTAGAGAGTCCGGGCAGCTCAAACATTGTAAGTAATTTTAAATTGTTTTGAATTTTGCTTCCTTCCTCACATTTAATCCTTTTTGAATCACATAGTTAGTGTGCTTAATATGTTTCTTAACGTGTCCCAGGAGTCTGACAATTGACCTATGGTTAACAAGATTAAGAGTTGGCCTTATTTCACCAAACCAACAAAAATACTTCAAATCACAACTTTGGAACTGCCCTTAGTTTGGCCTTACGTGGCTATTTAGAAGTTTAGAAGTTTTTATCCTATCTTCTCGAAATAAAGTCAGAGAAAATGATCACAATAGGTCTGAAGGTTATCATGTTAATGTGTAATAAACAGTTGATGACGACCCATGCATCAGCATTAAGCACTACTTTGGCTAACAGTTTCTTTCCTTTTGCTTATAGGTGTTCATGTATTTGGGCTCTGCTCTACAGCTCTCATTACAGATATCATACAGCTGTCCACAGGTTACCAGGCGCCATACTTTCTGACTGTGTGCAAGCCAAACTATACCTCTCTGAATGTGTCTTGCAAAGAAAATTCCTACATTGTAGAAGATATCTGCTCAGGATCTGACCTTACAGTTATCAACAGTGGCAGGTTAGAGACTGAAACTTTATGAACATTCCATACCAGTGTTTTCATTGTTCATTAACAGCTTGTGGTATCATGTTAGGCAGACATTTTTTGGTCTTAATAATTTTAATTTGATTTTTCTTCTCAATTCAGTTGTCTCTTTAGTGATTATACCATAGAAACCCATTCAAAATCTTTATCTCCAAATTTCAGCACTACATTCTTGCCACTAAAATTCTGCATATCACCAAACCCCATTGATGTCCTATGATCTACCTTACTGTAGTTTCAGTTATCACAATTAGTTTATTTTGAAATATTTGTAGTTAGTCATAGCTTACCATGAATATGTGTATTCTGTATTGATTTAAGTGGAAGATTCAATGCCTATAATATTTATAGCTCTGTTATATATATATTTTTAATTATGTGAATTAATGGTAGAGTGTTAAAAGGGATAACATCTGGGTTGCGTGTATCTTCTTTCAATAAACCCACAAGATCTGTATAGCTCTTAACCTTGCATTTCAAAAAAATACGGGACAGAAAACTCAAGAAACTACCAATGCATTACATTTTTTTCAATCAATAAAGTAAACTATTAACTTGTATTGCAAAAGGCAAGATGTTAGGAGCTCAAAAGAAATAAATTACTGGAAGATTAGGTACAATAAATGATTGTTATAAGAATTATTATTTGCCATTCAGCGAGTTGCCAACAATCAATTTAAGAGTCAAAAGTAAGTTAATAAGTACATTTGACAGAGAATCAGAGTCTGATATTATGTAATTATATACATTCAAGTTCTCATGGTTCATTCAAATAATTTTAAACCTACATTTAAGACCTATGGCCTCTATTCTTTCTCAATTTTTTTACGTAATTTTGTCTGTGTTGAATGGTAATCCTTTTTATTGGGTACCAAACAATTAGGACAATATTATAACTGAACTTTCATTTTTTCCAGTTTTTTATTCATTAAAAGAAATCTCTATTCTTCTTTTGTCTGTCTTTTTCAGTGTCTCTCCCACTCTCTTGTATGCTACCTCTACCTCCTTGCATGTTAAATTATTTAACTAAATAAGATGCTTTGTGATTCAGGAGATAATACTTATTTTAAAGTAGAATATACAGAAAAACATTTTGCTAAAATGAGACTTTTATTATGCTTTACAGAGTATAAAAAAACAAATTTAATCCCATTACTATGAGAAAATTTTGTCTCTTAAAATTTTATGTAAGTGAAATTATGTATTTAGGAACATAGAAAAAAAATTTTTAAAGCTTTAAAATCCTAGCTTTTATGAATTTTTACTTTAAAATAATGTAATTCTAATACCAAAGAACAATTATGATGTTTTCTAATCCATTTCTACTTTCAACCATCGTTACAATAATGTAATGAAGTGATCCCTTAAAAAGCTAGCTAGCACTTTCTATTGGAAAGTACAGCACTACTCTTCTTTAATACCACTAGTGGTTAGCAGTGTTTATCATTCAGATTTTTCCCCAGAAAACAAAACTGAAATTAAAGTGATAGCTTACTGCCTTGTGGCTTTGAAGTTGAACCCCCCGGTGTTCTTGAGGTGATTGTTAGCAGTGCATCTGAAATAGATCGCGTAATTTGACTGTTTCCTTTGGCAGAAAATCATTCCCTTCTCAACATGCGACCCTCGCTGCCTTTGCAGCTGTGTACGTTTCGGTAAGTAACTGAGTCATTTTCATCAATCTGTGTTCTAGCAGAAATCAGAGGAATGAGTGTTGTCTCCTACCAAGTCCATTATATAGCCGTGTCATAACAGAACAGGAAACTTTAGCACAACAGTTCTTCAATACAATAGCATCAAAAGCAGAAATTGAATCTACTATATACAATATTATAGTAAAGTAATTTTTCTATAGTCAAGTTCTTTATTTAGCCTGATATCCCTTTAATGTAATATTATACTTCATGTGTTGTGAGCTGTATGAATGTTATAATTTCTAAAACGGAAAGAACTGTGTTAAAGTACACACATATACACATGCACACATTTTACTTTCAGTATTTATGTAACAGTGAGTTCTAGATCAGTGTAAATTTGGTAAATGCTATGCGATAAATGTCATCATATATGATTAATACATAGTGTATTAAGTCTTATGTGAGAAAAAATAAGCTGAAATTATGTGACCATTAACATGAAGACTAAACCATTTGTCTGCCTAATTCTGCTGCTTCAATTTTTTCTCAAACATTCATGTAATTAAATGAGGGGTCTGTTATTTATTTCATAAATTGTGTCACATTTTCTTTTTTTCAGGTATAGAATATAGTCATAGCAGGGGGGATGGAACAGTAAAACTGCTGTTGAATGTATCAATTGCACTTAAGCTTAACTTTTTATTTGATTATAATTTAATAGTAAAATTACCTTTCTAATATATCCTATTGCTTTGATTTTTAAGATGTACTTCAATTCTACATTAACGGATTCTTCTAAGCTTCTGAAACCTCTTTTGGTCTTCACATTCATCATTTGTGGAATCATTTGTGGGCTAACACGGATAACACAGTATAAGAACCACCCTGTTGATGTCTATTGTGGCTTTTTAATAGGAGGAGGAATTGCTCTGTACTTGGTAAATAATTTATTATTATTATTTGATAAACCACAGCTTAAAATAGAAAACACACATAGAATATTTTGCACTGTAACTACTCATGAGACAATCTCTGGCTGTATCTCCAGTCTAAGCCAACTCATTATCCTCTTTCAGTAAAATAAACAGAAACTGTGACTTTAGGATTGTTGCATTTTATCCTTACACTCCCTCACCCCCCATAAAAGAGTCAGGGACTATTATTACTACTGTAATTTTACAGAAGAAGAAAGTGAATTATTAGTAAATGTAAGGTTAGTGAAAGTGAAGGTTTAGTAGAAGACTACATACCTTGCCTAACACAGACGTAGCACTGGGACATAACAGAACCAATGAGTATAGAATTCTTTAACAGTACTCTCTTTTTAAGCCAGATCCTTCTTCAGGGGAAATATGCTCAGCATAAGGAAACTGGGATTGTTCATTTCATTAATTAATTAATTTATTTATTTATTTATGTTTATTCAATATTTGATCTGTGCCAGGTACTATACTAAGCATTAGAACAGTAAGAAATGAGATATATCCTCAAGGTGTTTACACCATAAAGACTAATAAAAATAGAAATTGTTACAATATGTCAAATGATTTAATAAAGTGTGCACAGAGTACTTTGGGAATAGCAAACTGCCTAAGGAAGCTAGGGAAGGCTTCATAGAAGTGATGCAGTTTTTTAAAAATGAGAATTTTTTTAAATAAGCAAAGAAGGAAGGTCATTTCAGCAGAAGAAACTGCACGTGCATAAAGAGCAGACATGAAAAGAGGGTGAGGGAGCGGATGAAATGAGGGATTAATGGTTAGGCTTCTAAGTTGGAAGACCGGGCAGATAAGCTGACTTCATGAGAAGACCAGGTAAATAGGATAGAGAAAGCAGATTGGCGGAGTGAACTGGGGTTGATGAGCTCAATTTCAGAATCAATGGGCAGTAGGAGTTAAGTCTAGAGCTCAAAAGAGCCATCAATAATGAGGAAATAGACTGGGAAATTATGGACATTAATGGCAGAAGTGCTGTTATAGTTATGAAAGTATATAAAATTGCCAGGTCATAAGAATAAAAGGCAGCCAGGGAATAACAGCATTCAAGGAGCATGCAGAGGAAGAGGCAATAATGAAGAGAGGAGCTAACTGAGAAATAAAAGCTGTCTATAACAGCATTTGTCAATCATGTGGTCTTGGTGCACTTATGAAAACTATTATAAGAAAATAATCACAAAAATATTAATACTACTAAAGTAAGCATTGACTTATTTTTTTTATTTTTATGAACTAGCGTGGTCAAGACTGCCACTCTATATCTCATTAATCAAAATAAAGTTAGTGTGTTAGGAAATGTGCATAAGCCAGGGTTGCCTATGAAAGTGTTGATTGACAATGTGTGTTAGAGAATAAATAAAAAAGACTAAGAATATACCTCATATTGTAATAAGGATTAAGCAACTATACTTATTAAGCACAGTGCTGGGCAAAGAATGTTGAACAATGCAGGCAGAGGTTGCTTACCATGTAGTGGAGGATTTTCCTAAACTTACAATTTAAAAACAATTATTAATAGAAGATTAAGTACTGACTGCTTATCCTGGGAACTCTAGCAGTGAGAGCATAGATAGTATTTATAAGATTTGAATCAGGAATTAAAGTAGTTAGAGAGGCAGAAGCTCGACTTTCTTCAATTCCTTTCTTGCACTCTGTGCCCTGAAATTGGAAATTTATCAGTTCTGAGACAATGCCATTATAAGTTGTTAAGCTCTCTATAAAATCTTGTCCATGGAATTCTTTTGGTTTGATTTGAAAAGTTGACAGTGGCTACCCTTCTATTACAGTTAGCATGCTAATAGATATCTGCTGCTTGCTCTTATTTCTAAATTAAGCATCTCAAAAACTAAAAATCCAATAGGGATTAATTAGATCTTCTGTATATAAAAAAGATAAAAATACTAAATCTGAACTTTTACCTTTCCCAAATTTTTATTTCCCCAAATCTAAAACAAATAAAAAATTGATAGTCTAAGTATAAAGAAAACCAAATAAAATTTGGCTCACATTTAGTACAATAGTGCTAAGTTTATCAAATATTATTTCCAAACTTCAGACCAAGTTTAAATCAGGAAAGAACACAAGTACCCCAATTTAGTGATAGTTTCTGTCCTCTCTTCCAAGAACACTGCACAATGCTGATTGCACAGGGCTGTGCTCGATGCGAGTTGTAACAATATGCATTCTGAACTCACTGTCAAACTTGATATCGTTTTATGAATGACTCGTTGTTCTATATTTTCCCCACTTCTGTTTCCCATCATAAGGTATGATGGGAAATGGAAGGCAAAATAAATCATTTAAGCCAGCAGTCCCCAACCTTTTTAGCACCAGGGACAGATTACATGGAAGACAATTTTTACAGAGACTGGGGGAGGACGGGGGGGTGGGGGGGAAGGGGGGGTTAGGATGATTCAAGCACATTACATTTATTATGCACTTTATCTCTATTATTATTATTACATTGTAATATATAATAAAGTAATTATACAACTCACTTGCTACTAGGGAGCTTGCCACCAAGTGCAGCTTAATTGTCACTTGCCACTCATTGATAGGGTTTGGATATGAGTCTGCAAGCAACTGATTTATTATGACCTCTGTGCTGTCAAACCTCTCTGCTCATGTTAATCTGTATTTGCAGCCGCTTCCAGCACTAGCATCACCACCTCAGCTCCACCTCAGATCATCAGGCATTAGATTCTCATAGGAGGCCACAACCTAGATTTCTCACATGCGCAGTTCACAGTAGGGTTCACGCTCCTATGAGAATCTAACGCTCCCACTGATCTGACAGGAGGTGGAGCTTAGGTGGTCATGCGAGCAGTGGGTAGCAGCTGTACATACAGTTGAAGCTTCGCTCATTTGCCCACCACTCACCTCCTGCTGTGCAGCCTGGTTTCTAACAGGCTGTAGACCAGCACCAGTTCACGGCCAAGGGGTTGGGGGCCTTAGATTTAAGCCACTTGAGATGTCACTCAATAAGAGATTCCTAAATCCAGAAAAATGAATTGCTTTGAAAAGCAAAAGAATATTTATATATATATACTCTATGCCATGAAATTGGAAATGTATATATATATATATATATATATATATATACACATATATATATATATATATATATACCAATATATATATCAAATATATATACATATACTATATGTATATGTGTGTGTATGTGTGTATACACACATCATTGTATGTCTGACTTTTCTTTTTAAAACATACAAAGGATTAAATTTTTTTTAAACATACAATGGGGTAGAAAAAGCCGAAAAATCCAACTAACAATACAAAATAATGGTCTCCACATTTCTGGACAACTAGTTTAGTAATTTATGATATAACTTCAAACTATTTTCCCAGTAATTGCAGTTTTTGTTTTTTGTTATTTGTATTAGTCAGAGATGTGCAGAGAGCACACACCTTGTTTATGTGGGTCCTCTAAGACAAACTCCCAGTAACCATGTCTTCTAGTGCATGGGATTTATTCTTTCTCTCCAACACTAGGGTCTGTATGCTGTGGGGAATTTTCTGCCTAGCGAAGAGAGTATGTTTCAGCACAGAGAAGCCCTCAGATCTCTGACAGACCTCAATCAGGACCCCAGCCGAGTTTTATCAGCTAAAAATGGTAGCAGCAGTGACGGAATTGCTCACACAGAAGGCATCCTCAACCGAAACCACAGAGATGCTAGTTCGCTGACAAACCTCAAAAGGGCAAATGCTGACGTCGAAATTATCACTCCCCGGAGCCCCATGGGGAAGGAGAACATGGTGACCTTCAGCAATACCCTGCCAAGAGCCAACACTCCATCTGTAGAAGACCCAGTCAGGAGAAACACCACCATTCATGCCTCTATGGATTCCGCCCGATCAAAGCAGCTTCTCACCCAGTGGAAGAGTAAGAATGAAAGTCGGAAGCTGTCCTTGCAAGTCATAGAGACTGAACCTGGGCAGTCACCCCCCAGATCCATAGAGATGAGGTCAAGCTCTGAGCCGTCAAGGGTGGGGGTGAATGGAGACCACCATGGTTCTGGCAATCAGTACCTCAAGATCCAGCCTGGCACTGTCCCCGTATGTAACAACAGCATGCCCGGGGGACCAAGAGTGTCCATTCAGTCCCGCCCTGGGTCTTCACAGTTGGTGCACATCCCAGAGGAGACCCAGGAAAACATAAGCACCTCCCCCAAAAGCACCTCTGCTCGGGCCAAGTGGTTGAAAGCCGCAGAGAAGACGGTGGCCTGTAATCGAAGCAACAGCCAGCCCCGCATCATGCAAGTCATAGCCATGTCCAAGCAGCAGGGCGTCCTCCAGAGCAGCCCCAAGAACACCGAAGGCAGCACCGTCTCCTGCACCGGCTCCATCCGATACAAAGCCTTGACAGACCACGAACCCAGTGGGATCGTAAGGGTGGAGGCTCACCCAGAGAACAACAGGCCCATCATACAGATCCCGTCCACCGAGGGCGAAGGCAGTGGCTCCTGGAAATGGAAAGCCCCTGAAAAGGGCAGCCTTCGCCAAACTTATGAGCTCAATGATCTCAACAGGGACTCAGAAAGCTGTGAGTCCCTGAAAGACAGTTTTGGTTCCGGAGATCGCAAGAGAAGCAACATTGATAGCAACGAGCATCACCACCATGGAATCACCACTATCCGGGTGACCCCAGTAGAGGGCAGCGAAATTGGCTCGGAGACGCTGTCCATTTCTTCTTCCCGTGACTCCACTCTTCGAAGGAAGGGCAACATCATATTAATCCCTGAAAGAAGCAACAGCCCTGAGAACACTCGAAATATCTTCTACAAGGGAACCTCCCCCACACGGGCTTATAAGGATTGAGTGATGGCCATTCAGTCATTTGGGCGACCCCGCAAATGACCACAGGTTCATTCTACCTGTGGTCTTTTCCAGCGGATTGGGCAAACTTCTCACCAAACTCGATTATCCACCATCAGCCCGGGGACTCAATGATTCTTGAGAACTGCTACACTCAAGTTTGTAGATTTCACATCAAGGGGAGGGAAAAGCACAATGCAAGAACCTAACTAATGTGATAACATGAAGACTCTTCTTAAAACCTATCTTCAAACTTGAAAGGTTCGCGGAAGCTAGAAAGTGGTTTCCTTCATTGTATACTATTTTACTTCCTATATGTGCCAACTTTGGGATTTTTCTTTACAATTAGCTGTGGGAATACAGAACATGTTTTCCCTCCAGCAGAGGCCATGACGTTTTATATATTCATTTTGCAGAATCTGCACCTAAAGCTCATGATGGGTGGTGCTGATTATTACAGTATATATACCATGTGAACTCTCAAATTCTATTTAGCTGTGAAATAGTGGTGTGCAATTCCTTGTCAAAGAAATGCTACTGTATTAAGAAGATGCTGGCTGCTTTGTGTTAGAATAGGACACCCGACAGCTTCTCTGTAGTGGCTCTGTCACAGTCATAACATGAAAAGGTTTTGTGCATTTTTTCAAAATTATGCTTTCTTCAACAAAAATGGTATAGGGATATTTTCAGTAAAAGAGAATAGCTAGTCCTTGTTTACACAGGTTTTTGGTGTGTGTTTTATTTAGTTATATATATATTTTTTTGCTGCTTACTCTTAAGTATAGGCACTGCTAATTTAAACATCTGTTTTTTAGTGAGTAAATCTGCATACTTTAAAAATGTATATTATTTTAGAGAGTCTTTTGAAACTGTTGTGATCATATTTTGTATTTTATGGCTTGTCCTTTATTTATCGATTTTCAAATTTTTTTGATGTTATAGGTATGTTCTATTTTTAAAGCAAAAATAACAGTTGATATTTCTTGAGCAACATCTACTGCTGTGAATTTATAAACAATAAGTCTGAACCAAAACTTGAAATTGTGGGTTACATTGCCAGCAATGTTGGTCGTTTCTACCCTTAAGATGTTTCAAACCAGCTGGCTTAGGTTGCTCTTTAGCAAGTAATCCAAAAGTTTCACTTAGTTCCAGATTATTTGCTTTTTTGATGTCCTGATAACCAGTAAATTAGAGCCACAGTAACTGGGTTTTTAACTTCTTCCCTAATATATTTTTGTTAATTGGATAGCAACAGAAAGAATACAGAAAAAAATGCAAATAGAAAAGGGAAAGTATTTCACAGAATAAATTAAGAATGTATTTCTTCAAAATACCTAGTCACAGTTTTAGTGCTTAAAGTGTGAACAACCATTTTTGCTACCTATCCTGAATGAAGCCTTCAGCCTAAATCAAAGGAAACTAACATTATCAAGAAGATAAAAACAAAACATTTGTAGTGTTTTCAATTTAAAAAGTATTTGGTTCTTAGAATTTAGCATTGGACCATTTTATTAAACCATTTCTTAAAAATTCTAAGAAGCAGACCTTTGTAGAGTGACCCACCTCCTAAAGCATTAGGGATTAAGCTGAAACCAGCAGAATTGAAAACTCTGGCAATAAAATACAGATTCAACTACATCCCTTCTGGCAATTTCCTTCTCAGAGAGGAGAGTGGGCATCAAATGTTGCCTTCCCCACTTCTCACCACCACCACCATTATGGCACTCCTACTGGCTTCTGCCAATTTATAGAGAGAAAGGTGGACTGGTTTTATCACTCTGAAGGGAAAAAAAAAAAAAAAGCTGCAGCATTTCAGGTGCAGCATGGTATTTCCTAATCTTTCTTATTTCTTAAATGATTTTAAAGTACTTCTCTAGTCATTGAACTTTTTTTTCTTTACATAAATATTGATATATTCTTTTTCTACTCAAAGTGCCAAAGGCTACAGTTTTTAATGACTTAAAAAATTGTACCACATTGTTAAGGAAATATAATGATAGTCGTTAGAACTCAAGACCTCTGCATGTATATTTGATATCACATCTTTTGTAAAAAAAGAAATTACAAAAAAAATGTTTACATTCCACTGGTACCTTAATTTAAAATAAATGAGACTAACAGGTGGTATTATTTTCTTCCTAGTGTTCTATTTATCTTATTTGCTAATGAGAACACTTCTTCCTTTGTTAGGCTGTGCTTTACTGATAAAACCAAGTATTGAATAAAGAGAGTTAGTTATCTTTTTAAAGTAAATAAAATTATAATAATATATGATAAAGTATTGTGTTTAATAAAATGTTATGCAATGTTTTCCACACTGATAAAATTTGTAAAGTGCTATAATGTATTTTGTTAAGTATAGATCAAAGCTATTGTGTGAGTATATTGTGCTAACATCATAGAAATAAAGACTGGATTTCTTCATCAAAATTGAAACATTGTTTTTTGACTTCAGACAGAGTATGAATGGGTAATAATTTGGCTTATAGGAAATTAGATGAAGAAATAGAAATGAATTAGATTTGATTATATTCATAATAGTTTAGAAGAAAGATTATTGCACTAAGAAAGAAAAGTTTGTCAAACAATGACATAATGTTTCCTTATTATTCAGAATTTTTATTGTATTTGTATTGAAGGAGTATTTTAGATTTATCTAGACAGAGTTTTTTTTAACATCAATGTTATGAAGTATAAGAATATGAAAATATATGAGAGTCATGGTCAATTTTTCTGAATCCATTTTTTACTAAGAGCAATCAATGTGCTAAATTTCCCATATATTATTACCCTCTGCCCCAGCTTTTCTTTAAAAGAATGCTTTACTATTAACTCCAGGATTGTTTTCTAAGCCATTAGCATGTACTATATGAGCTTTACTGCTGATACCTTATACATCTCACCAGATGGTATTAGTGCAGATTTCTAGACCAAAACCAGGACTTAAAGCTTTACTCAAATGATCTTTAAGTGTTTCATTGACTGAAACAAAGTTACTGTTGTCCAGTGATGCCACTAAATTTATGCCATTGTCCAAAAGCGACCAAGTTCATGCTTGCCAGTCAACAAGGACTACCTACTGGTCCTTGGTGAACAAGTGGTCTGCAAATATGGTTTTCTATCTGTAGTTTATCTTTTCATTCTTGTAACAGGGTCTTTCAGATAGCCATGTTTTTAAAGTCAAATTTAAAATATATTTTTAAAATTCTTTGTTGCTTTCAGTTTTATAGCTGAAAATCTATATAATTTTACTAACCAATGTCACCCCAATAAATTTAATACTATAATTTTAAAATCCTCAAAACTCAACAGAACATAAAAAACCAATACCAGTGCAAACACTGAAAGAGTAACATAATAAAATAAAAAGTAGACAAAGAGAAATGCTGGGATAGTTTAGCAGGTTGAGCACTTGCCTTGCAACCATAAGGACTGGGGATCGAATCCCAGCCCCAGCTCCTGCAAACCCATATGCTGACCTGGGGCACAACTGGTAACTGCTAGGATGGCTTGGCAGCGAAAGTTCTCACCTCCCATGTGGGAGGCCCCCCATTAGGTTCCTATCCCACATGGCCTCACATCCACCTGGGTGGAATAAAACCATATCACAACTAATGATGTACAACTACAGAGACTGTTCTGGGCCCTCCTCCTTCTCTCTCTGTCTCTCTGTCTCTCTGTATCTCTGTATCTCCTTTCTTTCAAACAATACAATAAATCTTTAGGTAAAAAAAGTAGACAAAGATATGAACAGACATTTTACCAAAGCAGATAATCATATAGCAAATAAGCACATGAGTAGATGTTCAGCATCACTAGCTATTTGGGAAATACAAATTAAAACCACAATGAGATATTATTACACAACTATAAGAATAACTAAAATAAAAAAATAGTAATAATACCAAATGCTAGCAAGAATGTGGACACCCTGAATTACTTATACACTGTCAGTAGGAATGTAAAATCATATAAACACTCTAGAAAACAGTAGGAAATTTCTTTTGGAAAAAAAAATGAAATATACTTATCATGTGACCCAGGAATTACACTCTTGGGCATTTATGAAATGGGCAAAAATGAAAACCTATTTCCATACAAAATATGGTGCCTATATATTTGTCTCAGTTTTATTAATAACCTCAAACTGGAAACAATTCAGATGTCCTTTCATAGATGAACAGTTAAACAAACTATTACACAGTCAGAATATAGCATACTACTCAGTAATTTTTAAAAAATGAACTATTGATGCATACAATTTGAATGAATCTCCAGGGAATTCTGCTGAATGAACAAGCCGGTATGAAAAGGTATTTCATCACACTGTACTTCTCACATGGAGAAGTGGCGTTACATCTCTAACTCACAGCTTCCAAAGTTGCTCTAGTTGTCGGTTTCCCCAGCAGGAGGGGTCACAGGAGAGAGGAAGTCAAGGATAAGCAGCTCTGTCTTTAAGAAGATGACATATGAGTAGAAGCTGCATCTGCCATGTATAATTCACCCAACTGGCACAAACTAGATCACCTTGTTCCGAGAGAGGCTGGGGGTGTCATCTCTAGCTGAGAAGGCCGGGATCCTGTTAAAACTTTGTATCTTCTCTGACTAGATGGAAAAGAATGAGAATGGCTCCTCAGGGCTGATGATCAGTCTCTGTAAAAACCCTTTGCATTATGACCTACAGACCCCTATAGTCCACTGTTTCTCCATACAAACCCATTGTTGCAATGGGCTTTGCTTCTTCATGCATGTGGGTGGGAGGGTGGGGGCATATTTCTCACTTTTTCTGGAAAGTCTTCATTCTCCTTTTTAAGTTTCCTTTGTCCTTCAAAGCTAAATCTTAATCTGACTCATGCTTCAGTTATAATCATTATAATTATGTATGTTTTGCACAAGTAAAACACACAAGAAATAGCTTACTGAAAGTCACACAACTGGTAGTGTCAAGAGGACCCTGAGAGCAGGAAACAGCTACCTTCTGTTCACTTTTTCATCCCTGATGTTCAGCACATCATCCGCCACAGATTTTGAACTCTCAATAAACATTTGAGGGGAAGCCAGAATGGCTCAGTGGGTTAAGCGCTCACTTTGCAGCCCAGGGACTGAGGATCAAATCCCAATCCACGCAGACCCACATGCTGAACTGGGGTGTGCTTCCCATGCAGGAGGCTCCCAGTCCAGTTCCAACCCTGCACGGCACCTGCCCACCTGTGTGGAATGAAACCATGTTGAAAGGTGATGAGGAAACCATGTCAGAAGCTGACGACATACAGCTATGAAGACTGTTCTGGGCCCTACCCCTTCACTCTGTCTTTCTCTGTCTCTGTCAAAAACAATAAAATAATTCTTTAAAATAAATAAATAAATAAACATTTGAAATGAATGAATGAAATGCTCTAATACAAGTTGGTGCATTTTTCAAAAAAGCTAACCTAACTCTCCTTTGTTTATCAGCACCAAAGTATTTACATAATCATAAATTTTATACTATTAACCAACTTGATGAACCAGGTATTGAATATTTTCAACACAATAAATTGTTAGCTTTTTGTAAATACAATAGGTGCTCAATAAATATAACAAGAATTAAATGAGAACAGTGTGTTCTATCTACTATGAGTAAAAAATTAGAAAAATAAGTACATAGAATATATTACTTAGTAGAAAATATGAGGGGATTTGAGAGAGAAAGAAAGGGTTGTCTGATTGTACCCCAAAGTTCTACAATTCTCAGAAATCCTTTCCAAGATTCCGAAGCGAATTTTATGTTATGAGTATTTTTCTCCCTTTTCCTATTTGAAGCATCTTTTTAAAATGTTGACAAGGCATAAGCCAGATTTTTTGGAACAAGCTGTCTCTTCACAATACATATGATTTTGCAACAGTTGTTTGTTCAAGCATTCCCACCTCCACAGTAATCGCTGTGGAGGCAAGAACCAATAGAAAGTACTGACTTATTCCCTCATTCTTTAAATAGTCCTCCATGAAGTCAGCACTCAAGGTTATTTTTCAAATTCAAAATCAGATACTAAAGTCTAGGAATTATAGTGATTTCTTTACATCTAGCAAGTCCACTGGTCTCTTATTCCTGCCCAACTTGCCAGTAAGATATCACAACTATGTTCAGAATTGTAAAAATTCTGCTGACTTTCCTATTAGTCACCACCAATAAATATTAGACATGGTGGCTTAATACAGTACTGTTTCTTTCACATAGGATTATTTGGGAATAAAATCGAGGAAAGGCAAAATTCCTGTTATGGCTCCATTCCTTTGTTCTCCATACCACCACATACATGAGTCTATATACATGTAGCCAAGCTATCACAGAAAATTATAGATATAGGAGGGAAAGTATTAAAATTCTGTGCTAAAGTTAATTTCCTACAATTAAATCTAAAAAAATCTAGGAAATTAGGGAAGCCGGGATGGCTCAGTGAGTTAAGTGCTCACTTTGCAGCCCTGGGGATGAAGATTGAATCCCGGCCCCGGCCCGTGTAGACCCATATGCTGAGATGGGGAGTGCCCCCAGTTCAGTTCTCACCGGGGTGAGACCCTGGCCCAGTTCCTGCCCTGTGCAGCCCTGCGCCCACCTGTGGAATGAAACTATGTGGGAAAACCAATGATGTGCAACTATGGAGACTATTCTGGGCCCTCCCCCTTCTCTCTGTCTCTGTCTCTGTCTGTCTGTCTGTCTCTCTCTCTCTCTCTCTCTCTCTCTCTCTCTCTGTCAAAACAATAAAAATAAATCTTAAAAAAATCTAGGAAATTAAACTTTTCATCAAGGTCAATCATTGATTACATCAGTTTCTCTCTTTGCTTGTATTTTTTTGTAATTGAAAGCATTTTTTCTTTTGTCTAATCTGCTTAGCTAATCTACTGATATGAGCTAGATTCACACCATTCACATACCTGTTCTTAAGTTCTGTCTAGTTATTAGAATAATCATTTTTATGTTTTTGGAAGAGTTTCAGAAGGACTTTAGCTATCTAAGTTCCACCCAAAAATTAAAATTAGGACCCTTTGAAATTTCCCCATCAGAATAGAGCTGCAGATAAAACGCTTGATTCTTCCACCAGTTAACTATTGAAAATCTCTCTCTATGTCCCCTCTCTGTCATGTTATTTCTGTTATTCTTTCTATCCTAAACACTGCTATCTCAGTTTTCATCGTATCTTTTTCTTTTTCTTTTTTCTTTTTTTCTTTTTTAATCAGGTGTTTATTCCCCAGGATCTACCATCATCAACACTATAACTCTACCAGTCTGATTAGCTCATCCTATTTCTTTCTTTCTTTTGTGCACTTTATTTTTTTATTGTTAAATTTATTGGGGTGACATTGGTTAGTAAAAATTACATAGGTTCCAGGTGTACAATTCTACAATACAGTGTCTATGTGTTGCATTATGTGTTCAACATCCAGAGTCAGTTCTCTGTTATTTTATGATTCTTTGAGTTTGTGTATCTCTTCTTCTCAGGGAGGACTTTTTTATTTTCTGATAT
>PVKE010018968.1:0-28971 GCA_004027555.1 Craseonycteris thonglongyai | reverse complement strand
TTTTGTTTTTCCCTGGCAGCCTTGAGGATTCTTTCTTTTTCTTTGGTTTTCTTCATCTTCAGAACAATATGCCTTGGAGAAGGTCTCCTAGGGATGCAGAGGTCTCCAAACCTTTCAGCCCGCGGGCCGCATTAACTGTTAAACAGCTGTTTGGGGGCCGACTACACACTCGAGTTCCAAATAAAAAAGAATCAAAACATAGATGTTGTTTTTAATTATTTATGTAATATTATTTTATTCCGATAAAAAGGTCCTCATGGGCCGGATGAGAGGGACTTGCGGGTCCGATGCGGCCCGGGCTGTAGTTTGAAGACCCCTGGTCTAGGTAGTTAGGGCTTCTGCCTTCCTCTTGGATTTGAGGCTGTAATTCTTTCTACTGGTTAGAAAAATTTTCATCCACTATTTGTTTTAGTAGACTCTGAGAAGATTTCATCTCACTTCCTCCTGATACCCCTATTATTCTAATATTGTTCTTTCTGATGGAGTCAGAGAGTTCTTGTAGGGCTCTTTTATTTCTCTTGATTCTCATTTCCCTTTCTTCTTCCCTCTGTGACATTTCCATGTTTGTATATTCGATTTCACTCATCCTTTCCTCTAGCTGGTCAGCCCTGTTTCCTATGCTGGTCAGTTCTGTTTTCAGCTCTCCCATGATGCCTTTCATTTCGAGGAGTTCCTTTTGGTTCTGCTCTAGCTTTTCAATTTTATTGGTAAAGTACTCATTTTGCTCAGAAAATTTCTTGTTGAGGTCATTTACCTGTGTCTGGGTACTTTGCCAGCATTGAGTGAGGTCTCTGAGTGTCTTGATTATTGCAGCCCTGAATTCTGTATCACTTAGATTTGATTTCAAGTGTGCAAGTTCCTTTTCTAAAGAATGCCCCTGATCTTCTGGAGAGGCTTTGGATTCTCAGGTGTGCATTCTTTTTGCCTTGCGCATGAGTCTATTTCCCTCTGGGGGTTTGCCTATCAGATTGGATTCTCCATTGTGGGAGGAGAAGATTTGGGAGAGGGTTGGGGGAAGCAGTCAGTTCTGTGCCTTTGGGTTGTTCTTCAGGTTGCTGTGTTAGCCCTTAGAAGGCAGGGTAGTGAAGGTGTGGTTCCAGGGGAGTGGTTGTGTGAGTAGGAGCTATGGTGGGCCTGAGACACAATAGCAAATTCCTCTGTCTTCAGGGAGACTGGTGGTTCAATGCGGGCAGGGCAAGCAGCTCGGGGCTTTTTTTCCCCTTTGGCTGGACTGCTTTTTTATCAAGTCTGTGAGCCTGCCTGCCGGGGTGGCAGCTCAGAGGTGGTGCGGGCCTGGCGAGCTGGCTGGGGCTTTTCTTCCCCTCTGGCTGGGCTGCTTTTTTATTGAGTCTGTGAGCCTGCCTGCCAGGGCAGCAGCTCAGCAGTGGTGTGGGCAGGCGGGGTTTGGCAGAGGCTCGGCCGTAGCTCAGTGGGCTGCTCTGCAGGGTCTCAGGGCACTCCGGATATATTCTAAGCCCGTCTAATGCAGCCGGGTGTGCTCCCTCTGTGTCCACTGTGCCACTGCCCTCACTCTAAGAGCCCTGTCTTCTAAAAGGTGCTCCCTCACACTCATCTCTAGGAACTTAGCTGTATGTCTTCTGTGAATCAGGGATGCCGAGCTGCTGTGGGCTGGTGCCCTGCTCTCACCCCACCTGCCTGGGAAGTGCAGCTGCCCTGCTCCACAGTCCCTGTTCCACCTTAGGCTCTGTGATCTGATTAGGGCACCATGTGTCACCCCTTGAGTTTGGATGTTAAATTGTCCCCAGTCTTGTGGGGCTTACACGCTCCTTAGGTCTTGGCTTCCAGCCCGCTCTCAATCTAGTTCCACTTTGACCACAATCCTCCAATCCCCCTTTGTTTTTGCCAGCCCCGGGCCGCGCTCCCCTTCCCTGTCCCTGAACTGCTCCTCTTAACCTTCCCTCTCCCGCTCTCCCCTTTTTTCTCTAATCTTTGGGCATAGTTCTGCATTGTGTGGTTCTCTCAGTTGAGGGTGGTTCTCAGTGTTTCCCCTGTGGATTCCTCTTTGTTCATAGGTCCCTTCCCAGGTAGGTGTCTCAGTTCTGCTCTCATGCTGCCATCTTTTTTCTCCTCCTATATATATAATTTATTCCTAGAATGCAAGATTGATTCAACATCTGCAAACCAAATTTATTCCTGGAATGCAAGATTGTTTTAATATCTGCAAACCAATTAATATGAAACACCCCATAAACAAAATGAAAGATAAATACTATATAATTATATCAATAAATGTGGTAAAAGCATTTGAAAAATTCTAATATCCATTCATGAGGGGGAACTAAAAAGAACCCAGAATTTGTTCATAAAAAGTTTTGTAGTCTTTCATGTTTAAACTTCAGCCACTTTCGAAGTACTCTCCATTTGATGCAATATACCAATCTAGATGCTGTTTCCAATGTTTAGAAGTTTTTAAGTTTGCTGAGTTTGATGCCTTTTAGTGCTTTTGTCATTTTTCATTTTACCTTTTCAACACTGACAAAATGTTTCCCTTTGAGGATTTTTTCATCTCGGGGAAAAAATTGCTCAGGGCAAGATCAAATGAATAGGGAGGGTGGAGCATATGGGTCATCCTGATGTAGGTCAAAAGCTGCTGAACACTCAGCACAGTGTGGCAGGTGTGTTGTCATGATAGAAAAAAAACAGCCATCTGTTTGCCACAACTCAGGATGCTTTTTTCCACAAATTGTGACACAACTTTCTACAACCATTCAGATAAAAGCTTTGGTTGATCATCTGACCTGAAGAAACAACTTCTGAGTGCACAATCCCTCTCACATCAAGGAAAGATAATTTTTGGGAGAGGGTCCCCCCATATGATAAAAACTCTCAGCAAAGTAGGAATAGACATAACACACCTCAGTGTAACAAAGGCCATATATGACTCAACAGAGAAAAGCTAAAAGTATACTCCTTAAGATCAGGAATTATACAAAGATATCTATTTTTACTATTTTTATTTAGTATACCATTGAAAACCTTAGTCACAGTAATCAGGAAAAAAGAATACATCCAAATTGGAAAGAAAAAAGCAAAACTGTCATTATTTGCAGGCAATATACTAGTATAGAGTAAGAACCCTAAAGAATTCACACACACACACACACACACACACACACACACACAAATTAAAATTGATAAATGAATTTAATAAAGTAGCAGGATATAAAATCACTATTCAGAAATTGGTTGCATTTTTATATACTGATATTGATTATTAGAAAGTGAAATTAAGAAAAACAATCTCATGTACAATTGCATAAAAAATACAATAGCTACAAATAAATTCAACTAAAGAAGTAAGAGATCTATACTCAGAAAACTATAAGACACTAAAGAAAGGAATTAAAGCAGAAAATAATCAATGGAAGCATAGACCATGTCCATGAATAGGGAGAATTATCATATTTAAAACATCTACACTAGCCAAAGCTATCTATAGATTTAAAGCAATTTCTATTAAAATAACAGTGGCATTTTTATCAGAACTAAAACATATAATCATAAAATTTATATGCATTCACAAAAGATCTCAAATTGTTACAGCAATGTTAAGAAAAATGAACAAAGTTGGAGGTATCTTGTTACTTAATATCAAACTATATTACAAAGCTATAGTAATCAAAACACCATGGTATTGACTTAAAAACAAACACATACTCATATATCAACGCATGAACAGACTAGAGAGCCTAGAAATAAACCCATACCTATATAATTAATTAATTTATGACAAAGAATGCAAGAGCATGCAATGAATAAAACAGTCTCTTAGAAAATTGTTGGAAAAACTGCAGATACATGCAAAAAATATGAAAATAAACTATTTTATTACACCTCATACAACAAAATCAAAATGAATAAAGATTTAAATGTAAGACCAAAGCTATAAAACTCCTAGAAAAAGACATAGACAGTAAACTCTTTGATCTCACACTTAGAAATAATTAATTTATATATGTCTCCTCAAGCAAGGAAAAAGATAAACAAATAGGACTATATTAAACTAAAATGTTTATGAACAACAAAGAAAACCATCAACAAAACAAAAGGTTATTCTACTGAATGGGAAAAGATATTTGCCAATGATACATCTGATAAGGAATTAATATCCAAAATTTACAAATTTATACAATTTAAAACACACACAAAAACCAAACAATCCATTTAAGAAATGGACTGATGGGGATGCTGGTATGGCTCAGCAGGTTAACTGCTTGCTTTGCAGGCCCAGGGTTCAAGGATCAAATACCAGCCCCGGCTCATTTGTACCCATATACTGAGCTGGAATGTGGACCCAAGTTCGGTTCTTGCTGGAGTGAGCTTCCCATGTGAGAAACCTTCAGTTTGGCCCCCAGCTCATGGGATGTACCTTCCATATGGGAGGCCTCTGCCTAGTTCCTGCCTGCACACACCTGCCTCCCCACCTGTGTGAAACAAAACCATGTAGAAAACTGATGACATTCAACTATGGAGATGACTATGCACCCTCTCCCTTCTGTCTGTCTCTCTCTCTGTCAAAAACAATAAAATTTGGTGGTAACCTGAGGGTAAAAGGGAAGGTGGGTGAAAGAGTGGGAGGGGGATGGGAGAGAGCACCAGATATATGTTCATGGAGGGAGAGCTGATTTTGGGTGGTAAGCACATAATGCAATGCATTGATGATGTAATGTAGAGTTGTACAACTGGAAACTATGTAATTGTTACCAATCAATGTCACCCCAATAAATCTAACAATAAAAAAAAACGGACAAAATTTTTTTTTCTAACACTTACTCAAACTATAGTATAGGTAAATACAACAAACCTAAGAAAAAGAAAACAAAAAAAAGAAAAGAAATCTACTAAAACCTGAATAGACATTTATCTAAAGAGGATATACAAATGGTCACTAGACATAAGAAAAGATTCTCAGTGTCACTAATCATCAGAGAAATACAAATTAAAACTACAATCAGCTATGACTTTACACCTGTCAAAATGAGTATCATCAAAAAATCAACAAAAAACAAAATTTGGAAAGGATGCAGAGAAAATGGAACTTGTATAATGTTAGTGGGATTGCAAATTGGCCAGCTGCTATAAAAAACATCATGTAGGTTCCTCAAGAAATTAAAAATAAAACTGCCTTATGACCCAGCATCTCCACTCCTGGGTATTTATTATAAAAAATTCAAAACATTAATTTGAAAAGGTATTTGCACTCATATGTTTATTGTAGTACTATTTACAATAACCAAGATATGGAAGCAACCCAAGTTCCTATCATTAGACAACTGGATTTTAAAAATGGCAGCACGTACATACAATGAAATATTACTTGGCTGTAAAAACCATGAAATCTTTCCAGTTGCTACAACATAAATGGACCTAGAGCATATTGTGCAAGTAGAATAATTGAGAATGAGAAAGACAAATACCATATGATCTCACTTATACATGGAATCTAAAGAAAAAAGTGAACAAACAAGAGAAATAAACTTAAAGATACAGAGAACCCATGGATAGTTGCCCAACTGGTGGGGAGGACCATAGAGGGCAGGGCAAAAAGAGTGAAGGGATTAGAAAGTACAAATGAGTAGTTAAAAAGAGTCATGGGAATGTAAAGTACCACACACTTGTAAGGAATATAGTCAATCCTAGTTTAATAACTAGGTATTTTGCCAGGTGGGTACTAAACTTATTATAGGGTTCTCTTCATAAATTATGTAAATATCTAACCATTATGCTGTGCACATACAACTAATATAAAATAATATTGAATATCAACTGTGATTGAAGAAAATGTAATGCAGAAACTGCTTAAGTAAAAACAAAATGTACTAGCCATGTAGCTGAGAAGCAGTTATTATAAAGCAGATTTATACATGGTTGAGTGGCTGCTCAGGCAGAAGACATGATTCGTACTCTTTCTTGGTCACTTTCTCTTTAATTCCACCTTTTAGCTCTGCTTTTCTCTTTTTCCTTCTTCTAAGAAGCCTCTTTCTATAAGGTGGCAAATCTGCAATTTTAGAAGGAAAAAATGCCACTTTTCTGAGAATCCCAGCACAGTACAGAGAGAGTGTTCATTGGCAAACTGGGGTGATACTCATATAAACATTGGCAATTCAAACACTGTGGACAGGGATTAAGAATTATGGTGGACCAGATGTAGGTCATATGTTTACCCCACAATGAAAGTAAAGAGGGAGGAGTTATTTTCAGTCAGACTACATGAAACAGATTCTTGATAAAATAATTCTTTTAATGTGATACAGAAGAGATCCTGGGCAGGCAAAAAATAAATAAAATAAAATAAATAAAATCAACATGTCCTCTCAGTATTTTTATGCATACATGAAGTCTGGTGGTGTGCCTCCCTGTTTAGGCATATAATTTTTTTAAAAGACTTATTTTATTGTTTTGAGAGAAGATGAGATAGAGAAAGACAGAGAGAGACAGAGAGAGACATAGAGAAGGGGGAGGGTCCAAAACAGTCTTCATTGTTGTACATCATTAGTTGTGACATGGTTTAATTCCACACAGGTGGATGTGTGCTGTGTGGGGCAGGAACCGAACAAGGTACCTCCCCCATGGGATGTGAGAACCTTCACCATCAAGCCATCCCAATAGTTACCAGTTGTGCCATAGTTCAGCATGTGGGTTTTCACAAGCCAGGGCCAGGATTCAATCCCTGTACCTCACAATTGCAAGGCCAGCACTCAACCTGTTGAACTATCCCAGCATCCCCACTTCTTTTAAACTTATGCCCAGTCATCATTTTTGGTTCATTTATTAAGTCATTATATTGATTAGATATCTTTACTTGCACAAAAACAGTCCTCTGACACCTATGTTTCTATTTCCTTAAAAAATTATTAATTCTATAAACTCCAGTAAAAATATTTTCTAAAGAATTGATTTTCAAAGTGTGGTCCTAGAGTAGCAGTATCAATATTAGCTGGAAACTTGTTAGAAAAGCAAATACTTTGGCACTACCCTAGACCTACTAAATCAAATCTCTATGGGTGGGGCACATAAATTATATTTTTTCAAGCCCTGCAGTTGATTCTAAAGAACCACTGCTATCTAGAGATAGTTAAAAAAAAAACAAAAAAAAACCTTCATGATTGGTCACTTTAGAACCTCAGACGAAGATTTTTCTTAATAGATCTGTATGAGGAACTCTTCTCTGCTCATTCTGATTCAGTAGGCCTAGGGTGCTGCTTAATCATCTGCATTTTACCAGAATTCTACAAGTAATTCAAATGCATACTCACGTTTGAAGATCCTGTTTGAAAAGATCAAAATGTTTAAAGTAAGGTTGGTGGCTAAATTTCAACAATGTGGGGATAGCCACCGCAATTCTCAAACAGCCCACTAATTTGAACTATGTAATTGAAAACTGAGTGACCACATGATTTGAAAGCAGCTGCTGCAGAAAGAACTGAAGCCACGCAGGCTAATGAAATGTGATTAGGACTAGGGAAGCCCTTTCAGATAATGTGGCATGCTCTGTAACACTTGGAAACCAAGGATGACATATAGGTTCCACAATTCAGTAATGTGAGAGATATTGTGAAGGGGAAAAGGCAGAGAATAGAAGAGTATGAGGGCTGCCCAGAAAAAATCCAACCATTATCAGTATAACAAGAATGGTTACATGGATGGATATTTTCTGGACAGCCCTCATATTTAATTAAACAGAGGCACTAAGTAATCCTGCAAGGTCAGAAGGCAGAGCGCTAAGTAGCAAAAATTTTATGGTCAAGCTAAGGATAATATAATATTCACATAGCACATTTTCCAAGAACACCAATCAGTTATTTCAGCCCTCCAGGAACACATGGAGAACAACTGATGATTATACAACTATGGAGTCTGCTCTTGGCCTTCCCCCTTCTCTCTGTCTCTGCCTCTGTTTCTCTGTCTCTAGGAAAAACAATAAAATGAATCTTAAAAAAAGAGTCAAAAGGATACAGCTAAGCTTTTTTTAATATTAGAGAGATTGTTTATAATGAATTTGTATGAACTGTAGAAGCATTCAACCAAATTGATTATTTGGAAGTGCTGAAAAGTTTGTGTAGAAAAGTTAGACAAAAAGAACTTGAACTTTTGGCCCAAAACTTATGACTCTTGCATCACAACAATGTATCAGCTCACCTGGCACTGTCTGAGAGAGAGTTTTTAGCCATCACTGTAATTTAACACCCTCTCTGCTCACCAGATCTGGCCCCAGTGATTTTTTCTTTTCCCAAAGATAAAGGAAATATTGAAAGGAGACATTTTGATGACATTCAGAACAGCGAAGGTAGTATGATGACAGCTCTGATGGCCATTCCAGAAAAAAGAGTTCCAAAATTGCTTCGAAGGCTGGATGAGGCACTGGAGTCAATGTATCTTCCCAAGGGGAGTACTTACAAGGTGGCTATAGTGTTATTCAGAGACTTCTTCTAGAATGAGTTTGTGAACTTAATTTTCAGATCTTGTATAGTGTCAGATGGGGACTAGATTTATTGGGGTGATGTATGGGAGGCGGTTTGGGGAGCAGAGTGAAAAACATAAAGAGATTAAAAAGTACAAGTTTATAGTTACAAAAAAGTAATGGGGATGCAAAATAAAGCATGAAGAATATAGTCAGTAATATGGAAGTAACTGCATAGTGCCAGGTGGCTACTAGACTAGTCGGGGGATCACTTCTTAAATTATAGAAATGTCTGACTACTATGCTATACACCTGAAATTAATATAAAATAATATTGAATGTCAAAATAAATGAAGTGAAAAAAATTAAAAACCCTTGATTAGATTTTCTTTTTAATCCAGCATAACGAAATCCAACGTTTAATTGGTTTACTTAGAATATATATATTCCCCTACTCTCCCACCCACCTCATCCTTTACCCTCAAGTAACCAACAAGCTATTGACTGTGACCATGAGTTTCTGTTTCTCTGCTACTTTCAGTTTTAAACTCCGCCTATAAGTGAAATCATATGCTTCTTAATTTTTTCAGTCTGACTTATTTTGCTTAAAATCATGGTTTCAAGGTCCATTCATGTTGTCATAAATGGCTGTATTTCGTCTTTTCTTATTGTTGAGTAGTATTCCATAGTGTAAATATACCACAACTTCTTTATCAAGTCATCTATCAAAGGACGCTTTGATTGTTTCCGTGACTTGGCCACTGTTAACATGTTGCTTACGGTGGGGTTTAAATCCTTCATACCTCTCTGTTCTGGCAGGTATTTAAATGAGACCACGTTGGAATGAACTCTTCTCTTTAATTGCTTCCATATTATTTATAACTTTTCAATGAATCTTGCAGAAAATAAAAGGTCAAGTGTAAAAACGAGAATTCTCGTTACCCGTCCTTAATGCATGGCTCAGAAAAAAAAGATTTTTGTGATCCCTACGCAACATGTTAATAGTTCATTTATATTTTATGTAATCATTTTATATTGGGCTTTAGATCTGCCATTTTGTTTTTTCATATTCTGATTGTTCACTCTGTTTTTCATTCTTTATTGGTTCCTTTTACGCTTTCTTCTCAATTATTTTAATTTTGTGAATATTTGCTTTTAAATTTTCAATTAAATTTTGACTATATACAGTCTATATATATAGATTATAGATATATATTAGTGATCACTCTAGGGATTACAATATACAACCTTAACATTTCACTGTCTACTTAGCATTGATATTTTTACCTTTTCAACTGGAATGTTGAAACCTTTGCACCACGTAGGCATCTTTATTCTCCTTTATTCAATTGTAGTTGTCATACATTACCTCTATATACTTGAAAACCTCACTGGTATAGACAACTTTATAAAATTTTCTCTCAACTCCACATATATTTCAAATAACATAAGAAGACAATTGTCTGCTGTAGCTATCTATATATTTACCATTTCTTATAATTCTTTAATCGCTGAAGTTTCAAGTTTCTCTTTGGTATAATTTTTTTTTTTCTCTCTGAAGGAAGTTATTTTAGTATTGTTTTTATATAGCAGCAGATGCTGTTAGTTTTCTTTGTATTTGAAAGTATTTTTATTTTGACTTTATTTTTAAAAATTATTATTGCTAGATACACAATTCTCAATTTATAGTTATTTGTTTTGACACTTTGATAATATGGCAGTGCCTTTTCAACTCCATTGTTTCCAATAGAAAAATATTCAGTGCTTCATCATAACTGTTGTTTTCTTATAGATAGGTAATGCATCATCTTTCTCTGACTGATTTCAATTTTATTTCAATTTTTAAAATTTGCAGCTATAGATTATAATGTATCTTGTTGTGGATTTCTTCTCTTTATATTTATTGGGATTTGTTGTACTTCTTGAATCTGTAACTTTTTGCCTTTTACCTAACTTAGAAAATTTTCAGCCGTTTTTTTCTCAAACAAGTTTTTTGTGCTATAATTTTAACTTTTCTTCTGGACTTTGATAACATGAATGTTAGACTGTTTGCTTTTCCCAAAAGTCATTGAGTCTATTATTTTTTATTTTTGGTTTTTGTTTCTCTCTGCATAATTTCTTTTCAACTTCAATGACTCTGCTGTTATTTTTATTCTGATATCAAGCCATTGACTGAATTACTTATGCCATTTTTTAATATTTTTTTAGGTCTCAAATTTTCATTTGTTTCTTCTTTATATGTTCTATATCTACTCTGAGAATTTTTATCTTTCTATTTGTTTCAAGAGTTTTCATTTTAGGGGATGCCTGTATGGCTCAGTGGGTTAAGTGCTCACTTTGCAGCCTTCAGGTCTGAGCACTGAATCCCAGCCCTGGCTTGTGTGGACCCATATGCTAAACTGAGGTGTGGCCCCTGGTTTGATTTTTGCCAGAACGAGCTTGCCACATGGGAAGACTCTGGTTTGGCCCCCAGCTTGTGGGAGCCTACCTCCCATGTGAGAGTCTCCTGCCTGGTTCCTACCCTGTGTGGCCCCTGCCCACCTGTGTGCAATAAAATCATGTAAAAACTGATGATGTACAACTATGGATACTGCTCTAGGCCCTCCTCCCTTCTCTCTGTCTCTCTCTGTCTCTGTCAAAAACAATAAAATAAATCTTAAAAAAGAAGGTTTTTAGTCTTACTTCTTGGAACATGGTCAGAATAACAGCTTGATTGCCTTTTCCATAACATGAGTAATTTAAATTTGCCTGGTTTCTCAATTAAAGGGACATTTTGGATTGTACTGCAGACATTTTGAATATTGTATCATGAAATGTTGGGTCTTCTTTTAGTATGAAAAAGAGTATTGATTTTTTTTTGGTTGTTGTTCTTTTTAGCAGGCAAGTTACCTGATTTGTTTCAGTTCATAACTTTTGATTAAATTTTTTCAGTCATCATTTCAATATTTTTTTTCTAAGCCTTTGAAGTGCTTCTTAGGTCTGTTCTATGTGTACAACTTTGGTGGCCAGCCTAATACCTTTAGGGTGATGTATCTTTTAATCAAGTTCTCAAAGTCTGTGGTATGCTATTTAAGGTTAGATACACTCATGAATCATTCTCACATAAAGCTAGATCATTCTCACATGAAGCTATTGTTCATAAACAATATATGGCATTGATCTCTCCTCTCTCCCCTGAAATCTCTAAACTTTTTGTAATTTCTGGTTTCCTCACTCTCTTTCAGTACTTTAGCCATAAAGTGAGAGCTTTATTTTATATTTTCTGCTGTACATTTTCTATTACTGCATATGTATTAGGACAAAGAAGCTTGAGAACAGAAAAAACAAACAAACAAAAACCTACAATAAGAATTGCTTTATATTCTTGTGACTACAGTTTTTCTGGTCAGAGTGAATCCTCAACCCTTAGAGTCGTTTCCTTAGAGTCATTGCTGCCATCATGTTTTCCTATAACATGCCATCATTGTGTTGTCTGGAGGATGGGATTAGAAAGAAATAAAATAAGGGAGGGATTTTTCTCACTCTTTATGTCACTTAGAAGTCTCATTTCTTGCTTTTGGACACATAAAAGAGAAATCCAACTGAAGCTTTTTTCATCTCTACTTGATACATACTTCTGTGTTTTGGCTCTTTTTTTTTCAGGCAGGATGATCCTGGAGAAGAACAAAAATAAAAAACTCACTGCCAATGAGATATTACATAAAATTGTCTCCTTTCTCTCTTTCTTTCTTTCTTTCAAGATTTATTTTATTATTTTGAGAAAAGGCATGAGAAACAGAGGCATAAGAGAAAACTGGGGAGGGCATAGAGCAGTTTCTATAGTTGCACGTCATTAGTTTTGACATAGTTTCATTCCACATAGGTAGATGTAGGGCCATGGAGTGGGAACCAAACTGGGGGCTGCCCATGTGGGAGGTAGAACCAAAGTTAGACACATGGGTTTTGCACAGGCTGGGGCTGGGACTTGGTCCCCAGACCTCCTGGTTTCAAGGCAAGTGCTCAGCCTTTTGAGCTGTACCAGCATCCTTCTCTTTTCTTAATGTGCCTACTATTATTTATTTTTCAGTCTTTGGATAGATGCTTCATGCATTTTGTCCAGATTCTATAGTTGTATTCAGTAGGAGAGTGTCACAGAGTAGAGTATATTTACCCAATTAAGCCTGGAACCAGAACCTCATGAACAGGGTAATTTTTTATAGTTAAACTTTGTTGCATAAGAAAACATCCCAAATTATTAGATCTGACTACTCAGATATGTCTTATTTGTTTGTTTTGTAATCCTATTATTATTGTTATAAAAATTATGTTGTTTTTAATGCTTTGTTATAGTGTAGCTTGATACATATTTTTAGTCTTTTTTAAAAAATATTTATTTATTTTTTTTGACACAGAGAGAGAGAGAAATACACAGACAGAGACAGAGAGAGAACTGAACTGGGGAGCTCCCAGTTCAGCATATGGTTCCGCACGGGCCGGGGCCGGGATTCTATCCCTGGTCCCCAGTGCTGCAAAGTGAGCGCTTAACCCACTGAGCCATCCCGGCTTCCCCCATATTTTTAGTCTTTTCTGAGAAAATTTTCTTCATTTTAGCACCAGTATAAAGCTATTATGCTCCACGTTGGACCTTGTCTGGTTAAGTTTAATCTAAAGTCTTTGATAAATTGGAATTACAGCTTTTTTTTTCCATTCACTTACCATACTGACAGATTCAACATCAAGATTTCCTACTTCACAAGTGCCTCAGGACATAAAGACCATATAAGAAATGTAATTATACTAGATAACCATAATTGTACCATCATATTCAATGAGAATTAGCATTCTTAAATAAAGTGATAATTCAGTTGTTTGCATAGGGTCAGATTAAAAAATGAAAAAGGGAAAGAACACTCAATTCTCCACAGAAGCCCACAATAAGATGTGGTAAACACGAGATCCTATAGTCTGAGGATGAGACTCATTGTCTATATTGCAAAAGGACTGATATAGACTGATCAGAGAAGCCAGGAGAAACCTGTAGTTTGTCTCTGGCAGTGCAAAATATAAGAGTAGATACTCCATCAGATTAATATTCACAAAGGGTCCCTAAATTATGTCATTTATGTTATTAATTCATAAGTTGCAAAAGGTCTTCTGCTACATGTAATGAATGATCTATTTTATGTCCAAGATTTTAAGTTAATTTTCACATTCCTACCAACCAAGTATCAGGATAATTTTTACATTTATTTAACCCAAAAATATTTTTTTAAATACATTTTTTTATTGTTTTTGACAGAGAGAGAGAGAGAGAGTGATACAGAGACAGAGAGAGAACTGAACTGGGAGCACTCCCCAGTTCAGCACACGAGTCCGCAAGGGCCGGGGCAGGGATTTGATCCTCGGTCCCCGGAGCTACAAAGTGAGCCAACCCAGCTTCCCCAAAAAATATTTTTTAAAGATTTATTTTATTGTTTTTGACAGAGAGACAAAGAAAGAGAGGCAGAGAGAAGGGGGAGGGCCCATAGCAGTATCCATAGTTGTATATTATCAGGTTTTTGACATTGTTTTGTTATAGTGAATACCCGGAATTCTGCACACCAACTTTGTAATTTTCCATTTGCCACAGGTGCCCCTGGCTATTATGATTGCGGAGGTGCCCCTGGCTATTGTAAACCCTTCAACTGTTTTGACTTTGTAATTTTCCATTGCCACAGATGCCCATGGCTATTGTGATTGTGCAGGCACCCCTGGCTTTTATAAACCTCTCACTTTCTGCATTCAGGGCCACGGGTTTTGGAGAGACATTAGTCCTCCATGGTCGCCTGCTTAAAATAAACTCACCTTGCTTATGAATTTGGCTCTTCTATGAACTTGTCTCACTTGGGTTAGAACATTTGGAGGCCCCCGTGAGATCCCCACAGTGCAACCAGAAGCATCTCCTGGGCAGCTGTCCCCATCCAGGGATTCTAGGGGAGGCACCACCTGATGATGTTCCAGGTCCCCGGACACTGTTGGAAAGGATTTGGCAACCAACCAGGAGACACTCAACCCCAAATATAAACAGAGTCTACCTGTTTCACCTATGGAGATAAAGAGATTTTCTTTACTTCTTTCTCTTCCTGGGAACTGGTCCACTGGGGCCTTGGGGCAAGAACCGGATGCGGTCAGAAACCCCGGGCAGATTCTCATGCTGAGATGTTACCTGAGAATCCTAGTGGGGTATTTCTGTGGTCTCTGTTCTCTGTCTAAAGCCATATAAATTAATTTACAGATGTGATTTGTCTGTTTTGCCATTTTTGTCTTTTTGTTCATCAATTGCTTGGAGATACCTCTTGTTTTTTCCCTTCTGACCTGAATCTCTGATCTCCTTTTTCAGGGGATTCTTATGCGCTTCTCTTCCACTTCTGTTATGAACAACAGTGGGCCTTCATCAGCCACGTAATTGCGATTAGTGTGGCTGCCGTCCTCAAGACTCAGAGGACAGGCTTAACAGGACAGATTTGGTCAATCCCGCCAAGCTGTATGCTCTGGGAATGTTGGCCTTTTCCAGATCATTTTCCTTTTATGGAAATTCTTCAGACTGGTGCATGCACATGTCATGTCAAAAGACCCTGAGACAATTGAGGGACTCTGGCTGTGGACCTCCACAGTGGGTCCAGCAGGTTTCTTAATTCCACCTGCATGAGCTGACAGCCCATCAGGGTACCAGCTTGAGATTTCCACTCTTTCCTTACTTCTCTTCCCTCTCAGTTAATGACCCTCCTGGTCCCTTATCAGTTGCAACTAACTTCAACTATCCTTTGTAATTTGTGTCTCGTCTCTGTCTATATTGTTAGTTTTATTTTCATAATGGGGGATCCCAGCAACCAGCAAGTTGCAGTTTTGGTAGTCATAATACCCATGTTTGGGAATGTAGCACAGAAACCTGGTGGTCAGGAAACAGCTACAGGAGACCCATTGTCCATAGCCCCTCAAGCAAGACGAGATAAAGAAACATCACCTGGCTCAGCCTCAACCTATTCTATGTGACTAACAGAGTATGACACATCCCAAGTTAGGAATAAACTATAGGGAAATCTTGTCCTCGCAATTTTTGACACTTCTGTTTATACATATGATCTGACGTTTTTATATAAAATGATGTCTGCCTCTGGATGGTGTTGCCAGATTGTAATGTTTAATTGACTTTAAGAAGTTAATGACTTAAATAAATAAAAATCCAGGCATTTTTCAGTATCATGTGATCTAGGAAGATGTTTACTAAGTCTAGTTTGAGTTTTAACATCCTTTCTGTTTTTCACCAGTGTTTAAAAAATTGTTTATAAACATCTTCTGAAATGTTATATATGAGATATTATCAACAAAACTTAAGCTTCTAGAAGTTTCAGAATATGTTTATAAGTTTACCAATGGAAATGCTAACTTTTGCTTTTCAGTTGTCAGTAAAAACTAAGGTTCAGAGGGTTATGGATGCTGATTGACATGGAGATTTTGCATATAATTAAATATGTATATTTTGAGAAGGAACAAGGCATGGAAATGCATTTTGAAGGAATTAAAAGAAAAAGTTTTTCATAATGGTTATTTCTGAATGAATAAAGGGAGATAAGCTAAGAGATACTGGAAAATTGTGGAAGGTTTGTGAAGAAATTTTTTATGTAAAATTGTGATGGACAGGATTGAACTGCTTGGTTAAGCAAGGGTTTTTGGACTGCTGGTGTGCTACTGGGATTGAAAGATTTATGCCTAAGGAAAAACAAACGAAGAGTTTATAGCTTATCAAAATGATTTTCTATGTTTTATATTATTATCTCAACTAGGCTTAATGTTTTTCCTCACCTGGCAGGGTATTACAATTATTCTAACCTATTGTTAGTTACATTCCTAATGAGAAGTTTCAAGTTTTAAGGAAGGTTAATGTGTCCTGGACACTTTTCACTGGCTTCTTTTGGCAGGGTTAAAAGCAGACATCTAGGAGGCCCACAAACTTATCAAAGTTAATAAAATTATTCAGGGCCCTCAGGAAACACTCACTGCTTTTCTCGAATGGCTCCAGGATGGTTATTGAACCTATACTCCCATTTATCTGGAAGCCCCAGAAAACCAGAGGGCCATTAATTTGCCTTTTATCTCACAATCAGAACCTGACATAAAATGGAAACTTCAGAGATTAGATGGATTCCAGGGGATGAATCTCTCCCAATTACTTGAAATTGCCCAGAAAATATACAATAATAAGGATAATAATGGGGGCCCACAGAAAAAATGGATGGCTAAGGCTGTTATAACTGCCCTAGAGAAAACAGGTTCACTCGCCAGGTGGCCCTCCAAAAGAAATCCCAGACGGAATAACCATTCCCCCTTAGGTAGGAACCAATGTGCTTACTGTAAGAAAGAAGGGCACTGGAAAAATAAGTGTCCTGAAAGGAAGAAAAATGCACAGGGTTTCTGCCACCCACAAAGGTACTAAATTTAGAGAATGAAAACTGAGAGGGCCCAGTCTCCTATGACTTGAGACCCCAGGAGTGTAGTCACTTTACAGATAGGGGGCACATGAGTTAATTTTCTGGTAGACACAGGAGATACACACTCGGTTCTGACCCAGCCAATGGGACCACTCCCCACCAAAAAGGCTACCATCCAGGAAGCCACAGGAAAAAATGACCACCTGCCCTTGGACCTCCCAATGGACTGTAAATCTAGGAGAGAATACCATCACTCATTCCTTTCTGGTAATACCAAGCTGCCCCTACCCTTTATTCAGAAGAGATCTCCTCTGACCACAATTTCCTTCAAGGGCAACCAAGCCCATCTATTAGTTCCACAGCCTGTCAAAGTTCTACTCACCTGTCCTTTGTTAGAGGAATATCTTTTCCAGGACACACCACCTGTTGAGGATTCATATGCCCCTTCCATTACCCAGGATGACTACTTACACCAATTGCAGACCAAATTTCCCGGAGTCTGGGCAGAAAAAAACCCCACCAGGACTGGCTCAACATTATGCTCCAATTGTCATCCAACTTTTGGCCACAGCTACACCCATCCATGTAATGCAATACCCAATGAGCCAAGATGCCAGGTAGAAAATTGTCCCCCACATCCAGAGGCTAAAGGATGCAGGAATCCTCACCTGTAAGCCCCCCCTTGAACACCCCTTTGCTCCATTTTAAAGCCAGGGACTAAGGACTATAGGCCTGTTCAAGCTCTAAAAGAAATAAACCCATGGGTTGAAACTATACACCCTTTGGTTCCCAATCCTTACACCCTCCTTAGCCTCCTCTCCCCAGCGCATCATTATTATACAGTGCTGGATTTGACAGATGCCTTCATCAGCATCCCTCTGGTCCACATAAGCCAACCTCTATTCGCACTTGAGTGGACTGACCCAGTCCCTGGGATGTCAGGTCAACTCATTTGGACACGACTGCCTCAGGGATTTAAGAACTCACCTACACTGTTTGATGAGGAATTGAGCCAGGACCTTGCCCCTTTTGGGGCCCAATATTTCCATGGTTCTATGCTACAGTATGTAGATGACCTCCTCCTGGCAACAGAGACAGAATCAGGCTGCAAAGAGGCTACAAAAGCCCTTTTAAATACCTTTTAAACCCTGGGATATAGGGTATCAGCCAGAAAGGCACAATTATGTTTCACTGAGGTGACCTACTTGGGGTACATTATAAAACAAGGGAAATGGATTCTGTCCCCCAGCCTCATAAAAACGGTGTTACAGGTCCCCATGCCTTCCACCAAGCAGGAAGTCCGAGAATTCCTTGGAGATATAGGATATTGCAGGCTATGGATCTTGGGTTTTGCTGAAATTGTGAAGCCATTATATGCATGTACAAGGGAAAATCAGCCCTTAAACTGAATCCCAGTTGAGCAACAGGCTTTTGAGAAAGTAAGAGAGGCTCTCATCTCTGTCCCAGCACTGGATCTGCAGGCTGTCACCAAGGCTTTTCACCTCTTTCTGAATGAGGTACAGGGCATTGCAATGGGAGTCCTATCCCAGATTCTTGGGCTCTGGAACAGGCCCACTGCTTACTTATCTAAAAGACTGGACCCTGTGACTGCCAGCTGGCCAGCCTGCCTCCGGGCCATAGTCACCATGGCACTGCTTGTCAAAGAGGCTGATAAATTGACCTTGGGGCAAGAACTAACTCTCTCCATCCCCTACGTGGTCAAGGCCCTCCTCCAGAGCACACCAGGGAAATGTGTCTCAAATGCCCGCATCACCCAGTATCAAGCCCTATTACTGGATCAACCTCGCATTAGGTTCTGTAAGACCATGGCTCTTAACCCTGCTAGTTTCCTCCCACTGACAACCTGGAGGAACCCCTGCACAGCTGCCTGGAAATTTTTGATGTCATCAGACCACCTGGCTGGACCTCACAGAAGTCCCTGTGAAAACGCCGAATGAGGTACTGTATACTGATGGTAGCAGTTTTGTCATTTATGGGGTCAGGTATAAAGGAGTCGCAGTGGTCACAATGGAACACACCATTTGGTCACAGGCCCTCCCTCACAGGACATTTGCCCAAAAGGCAGAACTCATCGCCCTAATACAAGCTCTAAAATGGGCAGAAGGGAAAGCTGTCACCATCTACACTGACAGCTGGTATGCTTTTGTGACTGCGCATGTCCGTGAGGCCATCTATCAGGAAAGGGGACTTCTTACTTCAGCTGAAAAGGACATTAAAAACAAACAAGAAATTCTGGCCCTTCTAGAGGCCATTTGGCTACCATGTGCTTTGGCCCTGGTACACTGTAATGGCCACCAAAAAGGGGACTCTCCAGAGGCCCAAGGAAACTGGGCTGCCGATGAGGCTGCCTGCCAGGCAGCCCTAAAACCAGTGGGCCCATCACTGTGCCAGGAACCAGCCTGGCTAAACAAAGTCCACACGTTCGAGTGATGGGAATTAAAGACAGACCAAATGGCCGGCCAACTGTCCTCAATAGGAGCAGCCCCAAATAGCTTTATTGCTTACCTTATATAGCAAAAGTTTACGTCATTACAAGGAACAAGGAGGAAAAAACTAAGATATTTTGAAGTATAAGACAGGTTACTCGTTAACTAAGAAATATAGCGTAAGCAGACAATTATCAAGAACAAGCAGACCCTTTCCCATACATTCTTGTTTACCACCACAATCTGGGTCATTATTCAATTGACACCAGCTGTCTGGCCTTTATGCAAAGCTGCACATATATCTTTTGCCTATAGCTATTACAGGGGAGGGGTGAAGGGGAGGCCGAGTCCCTGCTATCAAAGTCCCAGGTTGGTCCCTCTCGTTAGGCCCAGGGAACCGAGGCATTGCCATCGAGGCCCCCCGAAACCTTTCCATTCAGGCTCCACACCAGCTCCCTACAGCTCCCCCTTCTTTGCTTTTTAATTTAAGCAAGTGAAGTATTGCTTGCATTGCTGTGATGCTTCGCAATCCTGCTCAGATGCAGACTGGAAACAAACATAGAAAAATCATTACTACAATAGAAATCATAATTCCAGAATATAAAACAGATTGCAAACCATCCAGGGACCAATGAAGTGATGTCCTCAGGCTTCAGCCGTGTGCTGACCAGTCAGCACTGGAGTGACCGGAACAGGGCAGTCATCCTTCTGTCTCTGCAGTGTGGGTCATAAGGGTTCTGCTGGTGGGTGGTCATCTTCCATATTTCAGGTCCCCAATCCATGGCTGCCTTCTTTCCCTTGGTGTGGCGCATTTAGAGTGATGCCTGATACCTTATAGTTTTCTTTTATGAGCTGTCTTGTTTTACAATTTTTTTTTTAAAGTATAAGCTATTGGTAAGAAACAGGCTGAATATCAGCCCAAGTCTAGGGGCTCTATTATCTCTACAATTGAGCAGGTTCTAGAAAATAGGTCCAGAGTGAGCAGCTGAGACAGAGTAAATAACTCTATTAGTCATAAAATTAAGAGGCTTATCTGCCACATCAAGGGTCACCCATACATTTTCCCCCCATTCCTATAGTGGTTTCTTGGGGAGCTGCTGGGTACCTCAGACCCTGTCAGTCAACCATGGACATTTGTGGAGGAGTTGGTCCCTATTCCCTTAAGAACAGGGGACTATCCCCTTTCCAATGTCTCTTTGTTTTGCACAAGGGCATGGCTGCTTTAGATGAGCAGGGCCCTCCTTATTCCAGAGGTCTGGGCTTTTGCACCCAAAACAAGCTCCTTTGTGTTTCTCTTCTGGTGTTGCTGGGGTGGCCCTGAGGTTACAGGTTTTGGCCCATCTATTACTGTTACCAAAATTGTGGCCTTTCTATGATCTTGTCTCTGGTCTCACTCTTTCCTCCTCTCTAGTTATCCCTGCTTTTAGTTACTAAAGACATTGAAATAAATGTCCTGGCCTTCTTTAAGATTTGAAAATTTTCATTAGGAATGTAACTAACAATGGGTTAGAATAATTGTAATACCCTGCCAGGTGAGGAAAAACATCAAGCCTAATATAAAACATAGAAAATTATTTTGATAAGGTATAGACCATTTTTCCTCAGGCATAAAATATTTTAATTCCAGTAGCGGACCAGCAGTCCAAAAATATTTATCTATCTAGCATTTCAATCTTGTGTATCCTAACCATACTTAAAAATTTTCTTCACAAACCTTTCACAACATTTTAGTTTAGTTTTTTTTTTTTTAGCTTGTCTCCTTTTACTCATTTAAAAATAACCATCTTGACAAACTTTTAATTTCTTCAAAATGCATTTCTATGCCCTATTTTTCTCAAAACATACATATTTAATTACATGCAAAATCTCCTTATCAATCAGCATCTATAACCCTCTGAATCTTAGTTTTTGCTAACAACCAAAAAGCAAAAGTTAGCATTTCAATTGGTAAATTTTTAAACACATTTTGTAACTTTTAGAAGCTTCAGTTTTCTTGCTAATCTCATATATGATATTTTGGAAGATGTTTATAAATAACTATCTTTTAAACATTGGTGAAAACAGAAAGGACTTTAAAACTCAAACTAGTTTTTGTAAACATCTTCCTAGATCATATGATCTTGAAAAGAGCTTGGGTTGATTTTTATTTAAGCCATTAATTTCTTAAAGCCAATTAATCATTATATCTGGCAACATTCTCCAGGGGCAAAGATACCATTCCATATACAAAGTGTATATAGCTATTAGATCATATACATAAATAGAAGTGTCAACAATTGTAAAGACAAGATTTCACTGCAGTTTCAAAGAGCCTAAAACAAAAAAGGGAGAAAGGGGTGGGGGTGGGGTGGAGAGGAGACTGGCCTTGGCGTCCCCCATCCCAGCTTCCCAGCATCAAGTGTTTTCCTTTAGATCCCAAGGTTACATATACATTCCCCAGTCATGGGTCAGAGGCCCAGGGTCATATCTGCTTTTATTTATTTGGAGATGGGTATCTTGGTTACCCAGGCCTCCCTAACTGTTTAACTTTGTTTTGAATTTTCAATCCCCTGTCTTTAAAGTCCCAAGATACAAATTGGTTCCTTAGAATTGTCCTGGGAGGTGTATAAACTCTCTATTGGAGAGGGGCCGGATCCCCATTGTTAGGGCTGAAGGGTGTGATGATGGGAGGAGAAAAATTTAATATGAGGACAAAGCAACAGCCCTAGGTGCCTCCCTGAGGAGATTTCCATTGCTAAAGCCTGCAAGGACCTTTTGCCCCTGAAGGGGCCGGGATTTTGAGGATCATCCTGTTTTAACTCAGGAAAAGGTTGTTTTCCAAAATCTCCCAACTTTTTTCTTCTTTCACTGGCCTCCATTACGGCTCACTGTAGAGAAGCCCCACCAGAAATTGTATTAGAGGGTACACTGACTGACAGAGAGCAATAAGTTGGGGCGGGTCTCCTGGATCCATGTCTCACAAGCTGCTCAGGAATCCACCTAGGATTTTGTTGATTCCTAGGAAAAACACAAACATACCCTCTACCCCAAATTAAGACTGGGTCAGGTCCTTGCCATTCACCTGTAAGAGGATCTTTCCAGGTTATTTCAGCATAGTTACCTTCCGGTGGTCTCCAATGTCTCTCTGCAGCTGAATATCCTTCAGCATCTGAATTTCAAAAATTTAAAGTGAACAAAGCAAGGTTAAGAATATTATTAGGAGTAGCTGGCACAAGACCGTACTCCCCTTTTTTCATTTTAGAAATTTGGGCTTGAATCAGAGCCTGCTGTAACAGTGAAGCTCCATTAGAAGTGGCAGTTGAAGGCATAGTGACCGAGGGAGGGTGATAAGATGGAGCAGGAGAAGGGGGAGCTGTAGGAGTTGTATTTAAGGTGGCCCTTGAAGGCAGTTTTAAAGCCTGTATGAGCTGAGTAAGTTGGCCTACAATATCAATCAGAGGTTTATTAATGCTCTCATCATTATAATGGGCAACCACATTATCTAATTCCTTTTGTTTCTCAGGGGAAAGTTTTTTAGTGTCATATTTTGAGTTTCCATCTTCCCCTTTAATTCTTTAGAAATTATTGTCTTTTCTGCCTGTCCCAACAATTTATGAGCCTCATGGGAGAGAACAAGGGAGTCTCGAACAAGACTCCATAAAGAAAAGGCTTCTGCGAGAAATTTCTCAGGTCTGTGTGCGATATACCAATCTTGTATTTTTTCACCAACCTTTCCCCATGTTTTTATATTAAAGAGTCCCTTTTTTAGGAAACCAAGGACTTATTTGTCCTAGAAATTTTAAAAATCTTAAAATCTGATCTGAGGTTTTCATTCCGCGATGTTGTAACATGGAGCGGACAAGCTGTGCAAACAGCTGTTGTAATGATTCAATTTACCCCATAATGTTTTCCCTCCTTGTGTCAGAGTCACAAGACAAACAAAGGAAGGGGGAGGCCTTGGTTAGAGACCCAGACAGATGCCCGCCTGGCTGCGTAGCTCGCAGGAGCTTAGGCGCATCTTAGCTAAGGTGTACCCGTATAAAGCCCGGGCCAGGTCACTCTCCACAGAGGAGGTGAATTACCATTATGCCATCTGACATCGCCACGGAACCACAGGTTAGGGCCCACTCGGATCCCGTAGCTTTTGGCTGTGGGACCACATATTCGAACCCGACCCAGTATTTATTTATTTATTTACTTACTCACTTACTTACGGTACTTATTTATCCCTATTTTACCCGTATATTTTATTCTCTCTTTATGCGCATTATCTTTTATTCTCTCTTTATTTTTTATATCCTCCTCTTTTCCATTATTGCTGTGCATGCACCTTTCTAGAGGAGTTACTCAGCTTACCTTTGTTGAGTTCTCGAGTACTCAGGTCCCTGTTCGGGTGCCACTTGTGCCAGGAACCAGCCTGGCTGAACAAAGTTCACAAGTTTGAGTGGTGGGAATTAAAGAGACCAAATGGCCAGCCGACTGTCCTCAATAGGAGCAGCCCCGAATAGCTTTATTGCTTGTCTTATATAGCAAAAGTTTATGTCATTACAAGGAACAGGGAGGAAAAACCTAAGATATTTTGAAGTATAAGACAGGTTACTCGTTAACTAAGAAATATAGCGTAAGCAGACAATTATCAGGAACAAGCAGACCCCTTCCCATATATTCTTGGGTATTTTTGTGTGTTTTTTGTTTGTTTTTTTTAAAGAATTATTTTATTGATTGATTTTTGACAGAGAGAAACAGAGACAGAGAGAGACAGAGAGAAGGGGGAGGGCCCAGAGCAGTCTCCACAGTTGACAGCATCAGTTTTCCATATACCGTAGTTTCACTCCACAGGTGGGCACAGGGCTGTGCAGGGCAGGAACTGGGCTGGGAGCCTCCCACATAGGCCCTGGCAAGAACTGAACTGGGGCATACCCCAGTTTCAACATGTGGGTCCGCATGGGCCGGGGCCGGGACTCGCTCCTTGGTCCCCAGGGTTTCAAATCAAGCGCTTAACCCACTGAGCCATCCCAGCTTTCCCTATATTCTTGTTTACCCCCACATTCTGGGTCATTATTCAATTGACACCAGCTGTCTGGCCTTTATGCAAAGCTGCACATATATCTTTTGCCTATAGCTATTACAGGGGAGGGGTGAAGGGGAGGCCGAGGCCCTGCCATCAATGCCCCAGGCTGGTCCCTCCCATTAGGCCCAGGTAACTGAGGCTTTGCTATCGAGGCCCCTCAAAACCTTTCCATTCAGGCTCTGCACAGGCTTCCTACACATCACTAGTCCTGAGATCCCTACCAGCCCCCACTGCCACCTTCGCCCTCTTACACCACAGAAGAAATTAACCTTGCTCTATAATTACAGGCTAAAAAGAAGCTGTTAGGTGGCAGATCCTGCCTGATGGATGTGTTCAGGTCCCTGAGATTTTGGGTCGAAACTTGATCACTCAGATACACCAGGCTACACATTTAGAAAAGTCCAAACCAGTTGAACTCCTACGGCCTAAGTATTACATCCCCCATCTTAATAATCTGATTTCTGTTGTCACATCTAAGTGTCCTACCTGCACCCAGGTGAACACTGGGCCACACCATCAGGCCCCCCTGGGGATCCGAGCTTGAGCGAACTCCCCAGGGGAACACTGGGAATTAGACTTCACTGAGGTTAAGCCCCCCGCAGGAGAATATAAATATTTCCTAGTTTTCATAGATACTTATTCAGGTTGGGTCGAAGCTTTTCCTACCTACTCTGAAACTGCCATCATTGTAATTAGAAAACTACTCTAAGAAATAATACCCCGTTTAGGTCTCCCTAGAGTCCTAGGTTCTGATAATGGTCCAGCTTTCACAGCCCAAATTTCCCAGAACCTTAGCAAGATTTTAAACATTAATTGGAAATCACACTGTGCCTACAGGCCACAAAGCTCTGGTCAGGTAGAATGAATGAATCGGACTTTAAAGGAAACACTTACCAAATTCATTCTAGAAACTGGTGAAAACTGGACCAACCTACTCTCACTGACTCTCTTTTTATTTATTTTTATTTTTGGCAGAGAGAGAGAGAGATACAGAGACAGAGAGAGAACTGAACTGGGGGAGCTCCCAGTTCAGCATATGGTTCCGCATGGGCCGAGGCAGGGATTCGATCCCCGGTCCCCAGAGCTGCAAAGTGAGCGCTTAACCCACTGAGCCATCCCGGCTTCCCCAAACTGGCTCTCTTAAGGGCTCCATGTACTCCCTACAGATGGGGATTCTCCCCCTACAAACTCATGTTTGGGAGACCTCCTCCTATACTCCCAAAGCTTAGAGAGAAACTTCAGGCTGAAATCCATAACCACTCCCTACTCAAGTATTTTCAGGCACTTTAGGAAACACAACAGGGACTCCATAAAGCCCTCTGGGACATCACCCCAATGCCCCCTTCAGAACCTGCACACTCCTTGCAGCCCGGTGACTCAGTCCTCGTCAAAAATCTTGCTACTTCAGGACTCACCCCTCACTGGAAGGGACCCTACACTGTCATCCTCACCACCTCCACAGCCATCAAGGTGGATGGACTCTGCCTGGCTACTTCACTCCTAGATCAAGCCTGCACCAGCAGAATGGAAGGCCACTGTTTCTCCAGATGACCCACTGAAGCTAAGACTCTCTCTAGGGTCATACAGGAAAGCCTTGCTTTGGTTTGTAAGAATATAGAAAAGAGAAAAGAGGCTTTAGAAAGTTCCAAAAGCTAGTTCCAATGACTATTTTCTGGTCCCCTTGGTTAACTACCTTACCATCTAGCCTGATCAGACTCCTAATAATTCTCCTCCTGTTAATACAATACTATTTGGTCCTTGTATCCTCAACCGTCTCCTCCAGTTTATAAGGACCCACATAGATTCTGTTACATTTCAGAGACCCTGACACTGTCCCTATAGAATCAATTATTTGAATTTTTATAAAACCAGTGGGGAATGTTATAGTGAATACCTGGCATTCTGCATGCCATCATTGTAGGTTTCCATTTGCCGCAGGTGGCCCTAGCTATTGTAAACCCTTCAACTTTTCAGACTTTGTAATTTTCCATTGTTTCAGGTGCCCCTGGCTATTGTGAATGTGCAGGCATCCCCAGCTATTATAACCCCCTCAATTTCTGCATTTTGGGCCAAGGGTTTTTGAGAGACATTAGTCCTCTGTGGTTGCTGACTTACCGGTATAATAAACTAACCTTGATCATGAATTTGGCTCTCCTATGAACTTGTCTCTCCTGGGTTATAACAATTTTGTTCCACACAGGTAGGCAGGGACCACACAGAGGGGGAACTGGGCTGGGGGCCTCCTGCATGGGAGGCATGCCCCCTCAAGCAAGGGCCTGAACCAGGGGGTGAGAACCAAACTGGGAGCCTCTTGAATGAGAAGCACAACCCAGTTCATCATATGGGTCTGCACAGGCCAGGGTTGGGATTTGATCATTGGTCCCCGAGGAGGCAAAGCAAGTTCTTAATCTGCTGAGCCATCCTAGCTTTCTCCCACAAAATAAATTTCTAACTATATTTATAAGCAAGGCATCAGATATTTTTTTTGTATGTGTTTGCTTTGATTTTCTTTATATTGTTTGCATATTGTAAACCAATGATCAATCCTCCAGATTCATGTTTTGCCTCAGATATCACCATACACCAGTGTTGCCAAAAAAAGTATACACATTTTAAGAGATGTTATCTATGTATAACTTTTCAAAGTTGAATTGAATTATAGTAGCAATGTGTAGTATGATGTTAGCTCAAAAGATTCCAATCAAATGAATGCTCATGTCACCATGTGACAGGGAGGACAGTCAAAGAAAATCATGGAAGCACAGTTGTCATTCGAGGAGCAGAAGACTATTTTGAAATTCAAGAACGTTGTGAAAGTACAATAACAATGGAGGCATGAGTATGCAACAGAATATCCAATGTGCCTAACAACTGTGTGCATTCATTATAAGTTTGAGATGCATGGTAAATTGAAACAGCATGTGCAGCAGTACAAGTGGTCACTTTAGTCAGTGTTGCTCAAGCAGTAGTTTACCATAATTAGAAGTGTCAAGACACTGGTGGTAACCACTTTGAGCACCTCTTATAATTGCAGAAGTCAAGCATGACATTTATCCATCTTTTGTAATGGGTATGTATTGACTATTACAAATTTAAAACAGTTTTTTCCTTTTCTTTCTTAAAATGTGTATGTATTTTGGGGACCCTCTGTATGTGTATATAATTTGGTATCTATATCTATATTTACCTATATGTTCAAATTAAAGCAGAACTTTAGAAGCTTCTTTTTTGTGTGTTAATTCTGCAAAAATAAACACACAAACATAAATGTAGCAGAATAAGATACACAAAACAGGAAAATAGTGTGGTAGACAGTATAATGATCCTCCAATGATATCCTATGTCTAATCTTTAAAAACTATAAAAATGTTACATCTTTGCAGATTTATTTGTGTATTTATTTATGTTAAGGATCTTAATATGGAGAAATTATCCTGGACTATACAGTTGTTCCTAATGTAAATGAAAGATTCCTTACCAAAAAAAAAAAAAGACAGGAGATATCATCAAAAGAAGTTTGAATAACACAACCACAAGATAAGGAATACAAAAAGCCTAAAGAATAAAAATAAATAAATAAAAGCAAGAAATAGAGTCTCCCCTAGAGCCTCCAGAAAAATATAGCCCTCTTTTGGATATTTGATCTTCAAAAGTATAAGATAATTAACTTGTTTTTTAAGGCACTAAGTTTGTGGTAATTTGTTACAGCAGCAACAAAAATCTAATACACCAAGTTTTAAGTGTAGAATTCATATGAAGAAATCATGGTGGCTTAGAAGTTAAACTATATACACCACAGGCAAATTTGGAATCTATGTGGAAGAAAAAAAATAGAGATAGATTTTAGAGGTAAAGATGGTTGGAGTGAAGAGATGGAGAGTAGAGAAGAAGAGAGGAGAGGAGAGGAGAGGAGAGGAGAGGAGAGGAGAGAAGAGGGGAGGAGAGGAGAGGAGCAGAAAGGCAATGTAAGAGGTAAAGGATAATTTTGTGGAAGTACTTGGGTTGGCTGGACCTTAAGACACACTTTCTTTAATCCAGTTTGCTACTCTGTCTTTTATTTTTTAAGGTTTATTTTATTGTTTTTTGATGGAGAGAAAGAGCGACAGAAAGGGGGAGGACCCAGAGTAGTCTCCATACTTGTAGGTCACTAGTTTTCAACATAGTTTAATTCCATAGATGGGTGAGGGGCCGCATAGAGTGGGAACTAGGCAGGGGGCCTCCCCCATGGGAGGTGCACCCCCATGAGCTTGGGGCCTTCCACTAGAGAGGGTGGGAGCCAAAGTGGGGACTCCCCACATGGAAAGCTAGCCCTGGGAACTGAGCTTGAGTGCGGAGCACATCCCTGTCCAGAGTATGATTCCACACAAGCTGGGACCAGGACCAGGACTCCATCCAGGATCCCTGGGGCTAGAACATGAGTACTCAACCCACTGAGCCATTCCAGCTTCCCCTAGTCAGAAATCAGCCCATTTACATTTAGGGTGATGATTGATAAATGAGGATTTTCTATAGCCATTCTATCTTTTCTTTTTTTTCTGGTAGCTCTTTTTTTTTTTTTTTTTTTTTTTTTTTTTTTTTTTTTTTTTTTTTTTTTTTTTTTTTTTT